>JBBUKS010000021.1:5375469-5394332 GCA_038050645.1 Hedychium gardnerianum
GGCATCGAACCACGGCCATAATAGTCAACTCCGGAACCACCATCGACCCTGTTACTTGCAAAGAAATAAAAGGGAAGAAAAGGATGGTGTTTAATTACAAAAGGCTAAATGATCTAACCAACAAAGATCAGTATAGCCTCCCGGGCATCAATACAATTCTACAGAAGGTTGGAAAGAGCCACGTCTACTCAAAATTTGACTTGAAGAGCGACTTCCACCAAGTAGCAATGCACCCAGACTCAATCGAATGGACCGCTTTCTGGGTCCCGGACGGCCTCTTCGAATGGCTCGTTATGCCCTTTGGGATGAAAAACGCTCCTGCCATTTTCCAAAGGAAGATGGACAGCTATTTCAAAGGTACAGAAGATTTTATCGCCATTTATATTGACGATATTCTTATCTATTCCCAGAATGAGAAGGAGCATGCGGAGCACCTCAGAATAATGCTGGAAATTTGCAAAACCAACGGGCTGATTCTAAGCCCAACGAAGATGAAAATTGCCCAGCCTGAAATTGAATTTCTAGGGGCAATACTCGAAAATAGCAAAATCAAGCTACAACCCCACATCATCAAAAAGATTATTGAATTTCAGAATACAGAGCTGACATCAAAACACGATATGCGTTCATGGTTGGGGTTATTAAATTATGCGAGGAATTATATTCCCAATTTGGGTAAGTTATTAAGCCCACTATATGCAAAGACAAGCCCAACGGGCGATAAAAGGCTTAACACCCAAGACTGGGCTATTATCCAGCAAATCAAGGAACTAGTGCAAAACCTGCCTGATCTAGAGATTCCCCCCGAAAAGTGCTTTATGGTCTTAGAAACCGATGGCTGCATGGAAGGCTGGGGCGGGGTTTGCAAATGGAAGCTAAGTAAATTTGATCCCAGGACAACTGAGAAAATCTGCGCATACGCTAGTGGAAAGTTCTGCCCTATAAAATCCACTATTGATGCAGAACTGCATGCAGTAATGAAAACCCTTGAAGCCCTAAAAATTTACTACCTTGACAAGGAGGAATTGATAATACGAACTGATTGCCAGGCTATCATTAGCTTTTTCGGCAAGTCTGCAGATCATAAACCCTCTCGTGTCAGATGGATCGCCTTCATCGATTATATAACTGGGATAGGAATTCCCATCACCTTCGAACATATCGAAGGAAAAGAGAACCAGCTAGCTGATGCCCTTTCTAGACTAATCAATTGTCTTATTACAGAATGGCCGAAACAGGACCTTCCCAGGCTAGAGCTGGTGTCCATGGCGATAACAGAGGTACGGGAGAAACCCACCCCTGGAGCTCAAGCTCAAGTGGCGGAGATCATTCAGAAGATCTGCAACTCTTTCACAGGTATGAACAACTCCTACAGGTCTTCGATGAGGAAATCAAGACAGGCATCAGCCTGGACAGAGAAGCACAGATCAAAAGAGAACTTCACCAACTGCAGCGTCAGACTGCTCGAGCAGCCACAAGAGCCGTGCTCGAGCTCAAGCTACTCCATTCCCTGAAACTCCAGGAGTGCCGGCTGAGAAGCACCTCCGATAATTGGTGGTCCGACTGGTTCCCAGCTACAAGACAAATCGATGAGCAGTTAAACACAACTCATCGACTACTACAGGACGTCGAAAGACGGATGAACGCTTTCCAGCTGTAATCCACCAAGCTGCTTTGTGTCATGTCTATTCTACTTTATATCGTGTCTGCTTTGCTTTTACTTTAAGTCCGAATCACTTGCTGTAAAGTAGTTCTTTCAGTCATGTAAAGTCCGAATCACTTGCTGTAAAGTGGTTCTATTATTAGGCGTGACGAGGCCACTGATAAAAGGAAGGACAAAGCCATGTGATGATGGGGCCCCATGAGCACCCAACATCTTTGTTCCTCTCCTATATAATCAGTGCAACCTTACCCTTGCAGAGTATTGAAGGAGCCTAACTCCCAAGATAACTAAACAAGCCTTAGACTCTACTCGGGTTCTTACCTTCTGTTTTGGTAAGCTTTCTAAGCTACCTTTGTAATTTCCTCTCAAGCAAATAAATTTGTGTGATTTTTGTTGTTTGAGATGATGTTCTGCTAAATCACCCTGGGCAAAAGGATCTCTTCTCCGTTTTTATTCACGCTGCAAATTCCTGCTCTCTTAGATGCCTTCTAACATGACATTCGAGCGAACATATCAGAGTTCTCTAACTTGCACAATAAAAAATAATCCTGTTACATGTTACATGTATGTTACGTGAGTTATTATTGACAAGTTGTTGCAGTAAATTTGGCAAGCTCATATATTGAAAAGGAGTTTGAACAATGTTCAATTCAGATTGAGAAGTTATAATTGAAAATTTGGTCTTCTCAATTGCAAACAGAAACCAACTCAAACCAAAAACAGAAACTGAATTTCACTCACCTTTATGAGCCAGGCTTGTAGTGATTTGTTAGTTGCAAAAATACAAGGATCGAGGAAGGCCTGCATCACTACAAAATTTGACATGACCTTCTAGCATTTTTGGAGGCATGACCTTTAGGCATCCTGGAGGAATCACCCAAGCTTTTTGCTGTTTCTGGATCAATTTACCCAACTCATTTATGCACTCGAAACAATTAGGATAGTTCCACTTGCATGCGATTCTTAATTGTAAATCAAAGCCATAGTTAATTATAATAGACAAACTATAAGGAATTAGTCACATTGCTGCCGATGCAGCAAGAACATTTCTATTATTTGCAAACACAGCACAATAAATACAGCAGTCATAGGTGTCTATCACCTGTGTACAACTTTCAATCACTTTAACAATAAAAAATGAAGCAGCAATGCTGTCAAAGCACTTGACAAAAAACTTTCTATTGTGACAAAATAACTCAGTCCTATAATTGACCAGTGTATAATATTGTTAAGATCCATCATTTGATGCAGAAGATACCTTGGCTCGATCAGCTTCAATCATTGACTTGATATAGAATTCACCTGCTTTATATGATGATCGGACCATGGGGCCAGATGCAACATAACGAAATCCCTGCCAAGCCAACATACCAAATTGAGTTAGAAGAAAATGTAGTATAAATAGAATAAGATTAGGAAGTATTCTTTATAAGGTTCATTAGCAATCAGGGAGACAATTATAATGTGAGATCCTACCATTTCAACACCAAGAGCTCGATACTTCTCAAAAGCTTCTGGCGTAACATATTCAGAGACCGGCATATGCCTTTTTGAGGGTCTCATGTATTGACCAAACGTCATGACATCCACTCCAGCTGCTCTAACTTTCTCCATTGTGCTGATTATTTGGTCGGGTGTTTCACCACATCCTAACATAATCGATGTCTTTGTTAGTGTGCCAGCAGGAGTATATTCTTTGGCCATTTTGAGGACATCAATTGATTGTTTGAAGTTAGCACGATGGTCTCTGACTGTGTTCTGCAGCTCTTCAACTGTCTCAATGTTGTGAGCAAAAACATCCAGACCAGATTTAGAAACTTTCTCCACACAATTTCGATCTCCTCGAAAATCAGGAACTGGATGCACATATTAGTTGCAAATAGCATACTAAATTAAATGAAATGCATGGGAACTACCAAAATGTAAAAAATAAAAAGATTAATAAACCATACCCAAGGCTTCTACCAGAATATTAGGTTTCAATGCCTTCAATTTCTGCACAGTTTCAGTAAAATGGCCACTTCCTTGATCAGGCAAATCATCTCGATCAACACTAGTAAGTACCACATAGTCCAAACCCCAAGAAACAATTGCTTCAGCAACATTAGAAGGTTCATTTGGATCAGGTGGAGGAGGTGTGCGTGATGTCTTAACATTACAAAACCTGAAAAGGCAACAAAACTTAAAACTGACACCACACCTTGAAACAAACACATTGATGTAGAGCTTGGTGCAAATCCCATGAGAAAACAAACTTTAAGGTTGTGTATATGTAAAATTCAAACTACATCGCAACAAAATCAGACTCAAATAAAATCATCCACCAAAGTTGTATAGGAATTTCACATCAATGACCAACAATGTGGCTGAATAACTTGTTGAGTTCTCATTTCAATTAGCTCCAAATGAAAATGTAAAAATGAAATGGTAAAATGTTAGTTAAAATGTAGATTGAACACCAATGCTGGGAAGCAAAGTCATGCATTTTGCACATCTATACGCATTCCAAAGGATCTATAAAGACTAGAAGATGGGGGGAAAACATTTTCATTCACTTTCAAAACTGTTTTCCTTTATTTTCCAATGTGCCATTTGTTACAACTTCTCTGCAAACCTGGATCGTAAAAATGATCCAACAAACTTGCATCTGTTTTATTAAGATCTTCGCCAAGCTATGGGATATGGAGTACAAGTTGCTCCGAAAGCGACATATGATAACCATATGCTGACTTTAGGCAGTTCTGCCAGTAATATGTGCATGCACCTAAATCAAACAAACAAGCCTAGTAAAACTCAAACAAATTCAATTCCATCATCCCACATTTGTTTCAACTATTTGACATACGATAATCATAAAGGCTTGGTTGTTGTTGTTGTTATTTGGATCAATTACATAAATTTCATCCCTCCATTGATCATTATGCCTATATCACTGGTAATATTCAAATTGATCAAATCTTTTTTATTGGACATTTCTGTAGTAAAACCATCTCTATCTCCAACACCTTCCACTCTTATCCATGCAACTCTTCAAGGTATAGAAACGCAGAATATGTTGGTTAATTTTGAACATGTTCATACCATCTCTACCAATTTTCTCTAGGTTTACCATCTATTGGAGCTAAAACCAAATTACATTCAATTTATTAGTATCACCAAATTGTTTCTAAAATAAAATAAATATTCTAAAACTATATATGCACAGTATGTAAAGAATGAATGAACGAATTCATCACCCTGTAAATCTCTCACATGGATGATTGAAGACATGGCACGACACGAAAGTATAGATAGTTCAGATGGAGCAATTTAATCAAGATATGTTTATCTCTATGTAACCTTGGTTCATAGAAATACCAGGTGTTAAAAATTAAAATTTTTATAGCAATGAATACCAAGAATAACCAAACCTACTTCCAAAAGAAAACCTTCACATAGGAGCTAAATATAGGATATGATCTGAAGTTCTTCTAAGTCAAACACACAAATATCAGGGAGGAATTGCTAGTAGGACAATCCAACAGGCAAATTATATTAGTGTTGTTTACAGCTCAGGTGATTGGACTGACAGATGTTAAAAAATCAAGGCCTTCTTAGATTTACAAAAAGAAAAAAATGCACATTTTCTGTTACATGTGCAAAACAAGATAGGCTTAGATGAAGCGTGATAAGAAATATCAAAAGTAAAGGAAAAGCGGCTGAAACACACAATGTCATGCTGAGTCATACGGCATGTGAAAGATAAATTATGGAAAACCTTTATTCAAAAAGAGTAGAAAATGGCATAAATAACACTTCAAAACTCATGCCAAGATATATTGCCTGGGAAAGAAGAATTTGTAACACCTATATCTGTGCCTTTTCCATCCAAACACACAAAAAGCAAGTGGGTTCTAGATGCAATACATTAGTGCCTAAATGTTGGAGCTGTTTTATAGGAGCAAATCCTGGACACTTGAATTATTACTGACATAGTTAAAGAATCAATACATGCCAAATAATAAACATAGACACTAACTCTAAATTGAGTGGAATGTAAAAGCAATCGTATACTACTGTCACTACATTAGTAAGTTGGATGATAAGAAAATATCTCATAGTACATAAAAAACATGAACCAGTGAAAGAACATATAGACTAAGCCAATAAACAAATAGATAGACTGGTAACACTTGCTACATTAAAAATTGGATGGTAAGAAAAAGTCTCATATAAATTCCAAGTGAAAGAACGTACAAATCAAAGCCAATAAACAAATAGATAGATTGGACTCAAACCAAAACAAACAACACTACAAAATAATGACTAAGGCAAAAGAACTATCAATAATCACTCACAAAAGGCTTAAGTCATTACAAACTATCAACTTTTTTTTTTGGCTAATATGACAACCTTCTTCCAGAATCAGGCCCCTTTGGCATGCCAATATTTTAATTTCCATGGGGTAATTTTACATCAAATTCATGTTTCCACCTCAGCTTCATTATTTTCTTTGGATGATTTTTTCATCTCAATTGTACACAAATTACTCTTCTTTTTTTTAGCTGGTAGAATTAGTATGCCCAATTTCAACTTACAATTAGTATGCCTCAACTGCTCCATCAACTTTTCCAATATCTGAAATGAAACCAATTTGACCCTAATTATAGCCCAATTCCTTCTCCAATCATATTGAATACATAATAATGTTACTGAATTTTGTACACAGCTAAAGTTAATTCCAAACCATTATTTCTCCAACTATTTCTTTCACATTTTTGTTTTATCATACCTGATAAGCATGAAACTGATTTCTAAAAGGTAGAATAAATATTCTCCTTAGCATCTACTTCTTAAGCATCTACACCAAATTTTTTTTCTCAACTTTTAAAAAGAAAAAGAAATCAAGAACCTGCATAATGTATCTTCCATCTAATAGATGCTAGTTTAATATCAAAGGAAAAAACCTTGTGTTAGTATCAATGAGTTTTATATTCTTCCTTAGTATTACTATGAATTGATATCCTTTAACTATCCCTGAAGAAACAAGATAAGCAAGCATGTTGAGTTCCGACGTTCCAGCCAAATGTATTCTGAAGAAGAAAATGCTTTGAGGTGCACCATACTTCACGATGATCAGAAAGATGGCAAGGTACAATGTAGACAAGCGATGCTTTCTAGTTAGCTTACAATACTTGGTTGAAGATGATGCTGGAATCTCTCTTTGTGATTGGAACTGTGGTGAAATTACCATTCCTTGGCCAGAACTTTCCTAGACCTCTTCTCCTTGGCCCTTAACCCTTGAACTACCATCTAGGTGAGTTTCACTTTCAACTGAATCTGGAACATTCTATTAATTCCTTTTCATTATATGACACCTTAAGATCAGGTGCAATTATTTATGAACATTGTGGGACAGCCAGCACCCTAAGAAAGAGGATTCAATTAAATGGCAATAGTTAGCCTTTGGGAATTTGATGACAGAGTTTGCCTTGAGGTTACTATTATATCTTGAAATTTTCTTCTTGCTTTTAACTAGAGGCCACTTTCCAATTAAGTAAGTCCCATCCAACGAGATTTAAGTTATATCAGTCCAATCAGTTGTAGCTGCAAAACTCATTAGAAGGACACGCATCACCAGTTATCTGTCTACTTGACCACCTTATCCTCTTGTCCTCTTGGACTTTGTTT
Source organism: Hedychium gardnerianum (assembly GCA_038050645.1). NCBI lineage: Eukaryota > Viridiplantae > Streptophyta > Magnoliopsida > Zingiberales > Zingiberaceae > Hedychium > Hedychium gardnerianum. Next base: position 5,382,803 of record JBBUKS010000021.1, read on the forward strand.
CCCATCTCAGGATCCTGACATACTCGGCCTATGCACCCACATCACAGCTGAAGGAGCTCATGTTACAACTCTAGTAGATGTGAAAAAGCTGGGCTTGCTATGGTTTGGACATGGTACATCTTGCTTCAAAAAAAAAAAAATTATGTTCGCAAGTACTTCGTTGCTCATTCAGAATTCCTTACATGAGGTAACTCGGCTGAATGCTTTATTGGATCCTCATAGGTTAGTGGTTGGTATTTTTGGTAGTATTATAGAGCAGGACATGAATTGAAAATTTAACTAGTAGAACAAGGGTATGAATTGAAAATTTAAGCAACTTTATCTTTAAACGTAAGAGGAGAAAATTTTCAAAGACAGAATGAAGAGAAATGAGGGGCAAACAGATAAGAACTAGACCTGCAGCCGCGAGTACAAGTATCCCCAAGGATCATAATGGTGGCTGTGGCGGTTCCGGTCTCGCCTCCTGACCAGCACTCACCAAGGTTAGGGCACCTCGCCTCCTCGCACACGGTGTGTAGCTTGAGCTCCCGGAGCTTGGACTTAATGGCGGCGTACTTGGTGCCCCCAGGAATGGTCTCTTTCATCCATTTGGGCTTGGGAAGCGGACTCTTCTTTGTCCCCACCTCGACAGAGTAGACAAAGTCGGAGAGGGAGGGGGATTCATCTGCTAGCCGACGGCGGAGATCAGAAAGGGTCCGTGCGGGCGGCGGGGGTTGGCTGGAAAGTAAGGCTTGGACCACGGGGTCGGATGCGGAGGAAGAGTGAAGCCGGAACCCTCGCAAGACAGAAACAGATCGGGCGGATATGTTGCCGAAGAGGTGGACGAGACGCCGTCCCATCGTCCCTTTCTGATCTAGATTTCGTAGATATCGTCCAACAGGTGGACCGCCGGTGACAAGGCGGCGAGAGGCGACGCCACTGCTCTAGATGAATCCCATAGGGACGAGAGAGCAAGGAAGAGGGAGTTGAGGTGGTCGCCGACGGAGCGGTGGAAGACGCAGCGGGGAGAGGCCGCGTATGAGGTAGGAGAAGATCAGATCGTAAAAGAAGGCACAAGTGACCTGAAAATTTTCTATTTTTAATTTACAATTTCAAATATATATATATATATATATATATATTTTTGTTAGTGTGCTTAATTGAAAAATAAATATTTTTTAATTTATAATATACTAGTAATATATGAAATGTCAAGACTAAAATAAAAGGATAGTTTTATTAATACAATGTGCAATTATATTAATGCACCTTAAAAATTTGTAAATTTTGTTTTAACATAGAGCGGATTATAAATCATCTTTCAACTTGATTTTTTTTTATTTTACGGGAAGACTTTATGAATGATATTATGATATATTTAGAAAAGTAGGTGAAAATTAGTTATTATCATTTTTCAAATGTATCAAACAAAATATTTAATGGGTGAAATATGTGTTTCAAATACTTTTCATGTTATCAAATGATGGTAAATGAGAATTTGGATAAAATTATGAAATTTTGTAATAGGTAATTTCAATTATTCAATTTTGTATTAATATTTAATTATTTTATATATATAACTAAATATTAATACAAGGTTATTGTCGATTACAAGATCCCAAATTCAATTAGCATTATTTCAACGTCATCTACTCAAATAATCTTAGAAGAATTTTCGATTGCAAAAGATTATTTTAAGATTATAGAGTAAGTTTCTAAAAATAATATGGTCTAATTGATATTTTACTTTCATGTTTAGTTGGATAACAAAATCTGATATATAATATATTATTATTTATAATTTATTATTTTATTTGATTATATTTCTACAACTTTATATTATACTTATAGTTGATTTTGTTTTGCCTACTTATAGGTTGAGAGTTTTTGGATTTATGTAAAGATCGTAGGTGTAGAGTTTATGAAAATTGATCGTATTTATTGTGTAAAAAGTATCCTAAAAAGGTCACTATAGATGATAAATTTTATTCTGAAAGGTGTAATCATTTTGACGTGATTAAAAATTTGAGATTTGTTCTATTAATATAAGATAATTTTCTATAATATATTATTTTAATGGGATATATTAGCATTTATTTAAAATTTTATGATTTGATAGGTTTCAAGATTCAAACCCGAGTTGTTTACAATTTTGGAAATGCTTTTTTTTCACTCTGGGATAGAAAATATGTTGAACTTATTGAAAAAATAGCTCTTGATTTAATTTAAGGATCGAAATAAAAAATAAATTTTTTCATCGTCAATTTTAAATAATTTTTTTTTAAATATTTTTTTATTAAAAATCAATATAATATTTCAAAATTCGACTTTAATTAAAGTGTCAACAGGATTTTATAATTTAGTTGATTAGAAAATTCTCTTTAAAATTTAAGTTAAATTAGTTCAAATTCAAAATTTTAATGGGACATACACCGTCATAAAATTGACAACGGACCGTAAAACTTTTAAAATGTAAAGAAGTCAAATAAGTTCTACTTAAATACAGTGTTTAGATGTCAATAACTACTAAAATCAAATAATTAATGTTTATTTTATACTATGTTGTTGGTACAAGTCCGTTTACTAAAAATCTTTCGCCTTTCAAATTATTAATTATTTTTTACCATTAAAAATTTGGACAAAAATAAAAAAACACTTTTTTATTTTTGGAATCATCAAAATAACATCTCATTTTAATTTTTTGTAATCAAAAGTATGTCATCACTCTCATGTACAATTATCCAACTACCTTTTATTATATTATTTCTATTATTATTTCTCATTTATATTTTTTATTTAAATCTTGAACCGAGAGTGTGTGATAGTCGCTACAATTTTATAGCAACTACGAAACTGTAGTTATTACAATATGAATATTATGTAAATTTTGAGAGGTTATAATTTTTGACAATCATGTAGCGTACAATATATCAAATTGAAATTTGTTCAGATATCTATATTTGTTATTGAGCGTAACTTATAATGGCCCAATTTTAAGTCCAAAAAATATCGTTAAATTTTTTTTCGAAAAATCCAAAAAAATTTAGCCTATTTTATTAAAATTATTTTTCATGTTTTAGTAATTATGAAATTATAGTTATTATAATTATAATTATAACAACTATAAAATCGTAATTATTATAATTATTGTAACAACTACGAAATCATAATTATTATAATACGCGCTTAACTGATTTAATATTTAAATAGAGAAAATATAGATGAGATGATAATAAAAATAATATAATAATATCAAATAATGTACTGAATGTTATTTATGTGATTTTATTAAGCAATGGAACACTTTTTTGATTAAAAAAATCAAAGTGAAACTCCACGATCTGAAAAAATAGGACGCTCTGTTTACTTTTGTCCTAAAATATGTCAACTTTTGTACATTATATTTTTTAGTAAAAAAGAGTTATAGGGGTTTTTTTTTGATAGTTCTCAATAAAAAAGAATTAACATCGAAATTATTTTTATTAAAAAAACTACGATATCAATTGGCAGCAAGTGCATTTTTTAAATAGATTTGAATAATTAAAAAATCTATACAATATAAACACATGGAATTTATAGTGTTCTAGTATAATTAATTTACTACGGAAACAATTATTTGCAGTGGTAGATTGTCATGGCTATAGAAGTTGTTACAGGCAGAACCTGATCTGCAGCTAACCACGCACTGCAGCAAAAAGAAACACTGCAGATGAGTTCTTCTTCAACAGAACCAACGATCGATATGATGTAATTATTCTGAGACCATCACAGCATTCTATTCACGATTTGTAGCATACACTGTAACTTATCAAGATCATTAGTTCATGACAAGATCGAGTTAGAATCTTGCAGATACTAAACCAAGCTTAAAATGCTGAGGAATTTGAAGTGATAAATGTAATATTGGCCTTCCTTCGATCTCCTTCTGTACTTAATGGTTAGGAGAATCTTACTTGGGAGGGAGGATGAGAATAAGATATGACTTGTCTCAGCCTGTTATATAGACAAAACATGAAGGCCAAAGGTGACAGAAAAAAAGAAAAGCTTAAATGGAACCTGATATATATATTTGGACATACACTTGCATAGGTCAGCATCATATCAACTTCATTGTTCTCCAGATATCGATGAACAAGTTACATGTGAATTTAACCCCCCTGATGAATATCATAGCTAGCCTTTCACTCGACACTCTTTGAATCAGTGATCTATTAAGTTACATGTGAAGCTTCAAATACTCACATTTAATGTATCATCTCTCATATGTTAGGCTGTGCATGCATATACACCACCACCATCAATAGCCAAAATGGATAAGTACAACAGTACTGAGCATGTAAACTCGATTTGTTTCTGCTACTCTACCAGGAGCCCCTTCCCATGAGAGTGTTCCAGAATCCAGGAGGTGGATCATCACCACCTCGTTCCTTGTTATTAATATTCTTCGCAAATTGCTCGTTCTTATTGTAATTTGAAGGTTCTTCTACTACTTTGAACTCCTCAGGAGGAAACAGAAGCTTATCCTGAACACCTAGCAAATTTCCAAGCCCAGCACTGCTACAGTCAAATGGAAAGCTCAGAGTGTAGTCGGTCAATGGCATGGGCATGAATTCATGCCCGAGGCCAGGAGTGTAGGCACTGCAGGTGGCTTCTTGGCTGGAGTAATCAGTGCTGCCGTCCTCATGGAACAACTTCGGAGCTTTGGAAGAGGAGGAGGAAGTGGCAGCTGATCTCTTGTTCTTTCTCGAGCCACCACCCACAGGGACATTCCTGAGGGAGCCACCCTCGGTCCAGTACCTCCTGCAGGTCTTGCAGAAGTACCTGGGCTGGCTGAGGCTGTAGTTGTTGTAGTAGCAGAACTTGGTGCTGGTGGAGTTGCACCTGGGACACTTGAGGGCTTGCTCCTTGCTTGGCCTCGCCGCTGGCTGCGCCCTGGTGGAGCCGCTGCTTGCAGTGGCGGCGGCGGCGGCGGCGGTGATGGCGGAGGCAAACTTATCTCCCACGGGCTTCACCTGCAGATCACCAAATGTTACACCACAAAATTCCCATATGCGTTAGAAATGTTCACAGAGGCCACATATCTCTAAACAATTAACAAGATCAAGAACATGGAGCGAGGAAATAGGGATGGCAAAAAAAATAAATTAAGGTGATTTGAAAAAAAAGCAAGTTATATAGATCATTAATTAATAAAGAGAAATCCATGGACAAGAACAAAGCAAAGTAACACCTTTAATTAATAACATGAACGCAACTCTGCCATATTGCATGTGACCAAAGGAAAGTGTCGAAAGAGAAAAAGTGGAACAAAGTTTGGGTAATTAAATTTAAAGCAGTTTGCATGCTGCTTTCAAGAACGAAAGGTCTGGAATTTTCTTGCTGTTTTTTTCCTCAAAAGATTCAGGCCAAAGGAAAGGAGATGATGATGAGAGAGAGAGAGAGATGAAAAACTAATCTTCACAGATCTTTAGGCAGTGCACCACCTGTTATTACTACACAATTTTTGAAGAAAAAATTAAAGCAAAACATGGAAATTAAAGAGTTGATCAAGGTCTGGTTCTGATTACCTGAGGCCACTGGTTGGTATCCATGCAAATATTCTCAAATGATCCAAGGCACAAGGAAGAGGAGGAGCTAGAAAAGGGAGGAAGAAGAAGCCATCATTTTAGATGATGGACCAACATGAGTATGGAATGAGATGGGTCGTTGGATCTAGTTCATATCTTTTGAGGAGGTGCATATATTTCCTTTCATTCTATATTATGAATTGCACATTTCTATTTGCATTAGAATTTTGTCCATAGCTGTCCCTGTGCTGATACAGTGAGTGTATGGGTCAGCCATATTGTGTTAAAGAAACACTGACTATGCCTTGCATTGGAAGCAAAGGAGGGCAGGACAAATCAGGTGCGTACTGTGATGTAGAATGATCTATATAGATCGGGCCCCATACTTTGTGTAGGAAGGTGAAAAATGATGGCTTGTCGCATAGATCTTGCAGTTCTAGTTTCCTCAAACAGTAAGATTTCTATTTCTAAGATTTTATTCTATTTGCTAAAGAAAGTGTTGTGTATCAAAGGTCTAAGTTAAAGCTTCACCTTTATCTATTCTGAAAGTTGGAAGAGGTTTAATCCAATTCAAAATGTATACATTTAGATGAAAGACCTTTGATGATATATAGTCAAGCTTATCGTTTATAGGATATTAAAGAGGAGGTATCTGTTATAATACAAAGACATAGAAAATAATAGAGAGAAAAAATTGAAGAGAAAATAATTGCTTTTCTTATTAATAATTATAGTAGGTTAACAAGTATTATTTATATAGTTTGTCTAGATAATATATGAAAAATATTATGATAAATATGATAATAATAAATATGGTATATGATGCGGTAAGAGATCTCATTGTGGTGACGCGGCGATAGAATTCCACTTGACATCCAAAAGCCCACTCGACATCCAAAAGCGATGTCGACGCTTTTTCCTCGCTGGTCTTCTCGTGGCAGAGCTGAATCTGCAGAGAATAACAATTCGAGTAAAAGTTATTTTGAGGTATTCGTGGAGATTAGAGATGGGTAAAAAGAACAAATCGACCAAACCGTTTGAATTTAAAATTTTGATTTGGTTATTTTGAAATTTCATTTTTTAAAAAAAAAATCGGTTATATCGATTAATTCAGTTCGATTTCGATTTTAAAATATCTTATTCGATTAAACTGAATAAATCAAAATAAAAAAATTAATCTGTAAATTCCTAAGTAAGTAAATCTATAAATCCCTAACTTATTGGTAAATCTCCCTAAATTTGTTTAATTCAATTTTCTATCAAATTAATAGATATTTTATCGGTTCAATTTGTTCAATTTTTATTGAAAAATTCGATCGGTTCGATCAATTAAATTTTTTTGATTTATTCAATTTCTATTAATTCGATTCAATTTTAATCGAATATTCAAGTCCTAAGCACAACTACCCCTTTCCATGATTGTGAAATATATTTTGTAATAGTGGTTGACATAATCGCGGTTGGTACAATGAGAAGAATACCTCAGTATAGTAGCATGAAAAAAAAAGTCATTAGAATATCTTTAAAGGCAAATGCATGGATTAAAAAAGACACAATAAAATTGTGCTAATTGATTAGAACAACAATCAAAGAACCCTTAAATCATACTAGCAACAATACTGAAAATATAACTCTTTTTCTTAGCACTAACGCTCTTGAATTATAAGCATATTTTGATAATCTAAACACATCTTTCTCATTCATTTAGTAATGTTGTTTGTTCTCATTTACATGTCTTAAGTTTATTAATCATCCAAAAAAAATTGAATTCTTAACAAATTATAGGTTACATTGTGTTCTTTGTTAAAAATAAAGGAGAATCGATTGCTCACCAACTAAAACCATAAATCACGGTAAACTTATGAGATGAAGAAGTGGATAAGTTGAAGTGACGATTTATTTTGACTAAAGAGTCATTTCGTTTATGAAGTAATTTGGTGGCTTATAAGGTGAAAATTAAGATAATGCCCTTGAGGTGATTTGATGGCTCCTTGATTAGGTAAAAAAGATGATGTCTTTATAAGGTGACAAGATGTCTAACCAATATGGGTTTTTTGAATAAGTTGATCAAAGGTCATGTTAAATGGGAATATCATATATCTCGTCTCCATAACTAGTAAGGGATTTTAACGTATAACTACTAACCAAGCTATAATGATAGATATAGGTGCACAAGTGTCATGCCTCTGGTTAACCATGTGGCTGAGGCAGTTGAGGGTTAAACTATCTCTTAACCCAAGACTTACCCTTATTTTAGACTATACCCAACAAATATATTTGTAATTAATTAGTGTTCTTGTCGTTTCTAATTCTCTTGTAAAATATATCAATAAAAGAAGAAAAATCTCTATTTTAATAAAAAATTTGTTCACTAATAAACCAAATATAATTATAATGATCAAATATTTTGCGTGTCTTTTTAAACCTAGACTAAGGTGGTTATTTTTGCTTGGATTTAGTTTATATCTTAAATGTATGGCTACCTTTTGATTTTTGAATGACATTTTATAATATATTCATAGTCAACAAATTTTTTTAAAAATATTTAATTAAAGAAAGGTAGTTGTAATTTTTTTAAAAAACATCTTGGACTTGACCATTTCTCCTTCTCGTGACCTTTTCTATAAAAATAGTCTAGTAAGTGAATTACAAGTCATTTACCTTATTTTATGTGAGATACATTTGAATAGATGACAGATCATTCACCTTATTATCATGTATATATATATATATATACTTCGTATTGAGTAGATTATGAGTCGTTTACTCTTTATACATATTTGTGATATATTTCATATTAGATGAATTACAGGGTGTTCACTATATATATACACGATACATATTTATCGAATGAATTGCGAATCGTTAACCCTATGTACATATTTGTTTATGCTTATAATGAAATTTATTTTGAATGTTTTGCGTGTCATTCATTTGTGTGTGTGTGATCATCATTCATATATAGTATATATTTGTGAATTGATTGATAACTTAAATCAAGAAGATACTGATATGAGAATAAAAGAGAAAATATGAAAAATGATAAAATCGTATAAGAGAGGTTTAAGAGAAATTTATAATACGAGATTAATGATTTTAAATGTAGAAAATGTAAACCTTGACTATTTATTGTTCTTTAGACTCTTATAAGATGTACCATTTTATATAATGTATTTCTTTTTTATATCCACTTTGTATTTTAATACTTACTTTTAGAGTTTTTAACTTCCACATTAATTCCTAAGATATATCAATAACATTAGTCGAGTGCCGAATTTCTTCAGAGGTATACATGTAATCAATGTAGTTAATTTTTATGTATATTTGCTTTAATACTATTTCAGTTGATACGTAATGAATGAAGCTAGCTTCACGGCAAATCTATGATTAATACTTGGGATGATCGATTCGGCATCATAGAAGTTTTTCATCGATCATCAGGATAAATCGAGAAGCGCTAATGGAGGCTCATCCAAATGACCAGTATTCTAAGGTTCGCTTTTCATTGGAGAAAAAATTTCCTGCAATACGTCGTAGCTGAGATTCGAATCTTAAACCCTTTGATTATTCATTGAAGGGTCTAATCATCGCACCATTACATCAAGGGCCAGCTTCACGACAAATCTAACTTGTACGGAACATGGCACATAGACCACCAACTATATAACTCTAATAATGAAAATTATTTAGACTAAATTGTACAGATAGTGTGTAAACTTAACTGTGCATTGCGAAAAAATGATTCCTTCTTTACGAGTCATAACAATTACTTGTTAATATATAATTTTCTTTGCAAATTAAGTGTATTTTAGTGTGCTTCCAATTTATCTACAAAAAGAAATATTATCATCTTGGATGTGCAACAGTATGTGCATTACAATCTCACTACACTGATGATTAAGTATAATACATAGCAGTCAAATAAAGTATTAAAAGATGATAATGTAAATAGATATAAGTTAAATGAACCGTTAAAAATAAATATTAACACGAGGTAAGAATAAAAAAAACACAATAAATTATAAATATTAAAAATTAACAACATTGATATAAATTAAATATAGTTTAAAAAAGTAACTCACCGGTGATAAACCATAAACATGAGAAGATGTGTTGTCGGACTATCTAAATCATTTTAGATGTTGTTCTCATGAGGATCTGATTAATTAGAGCTCAAAAGAAGATATGCGAAGCATAGCTATACAATTAGATCCCAAAAAGTTTTCACATGAATTTCACATGAAAATAAAAGCATACTTTGGAAGAGCTAAAGCTCGAGAAAACAAAGCACCGACACTGAATACAATAATAGCTGATGCATCTCAATCTGTAATTTATAAAAACAAATCAAATTTTGAAATCCGAAAGAAAATTTTGACTAATATTCAATGAAAAAAAGTCAACAATTCAACTTGTCACTAATAACAAACAAACAAACAGTGATAAATAACATTGATACGACTCTTATATAACTAATTATATTAAGTATTATCAAAATATTTTGATTTAAAATATTATTAATGATAGATTCGACAATTAAATAATATTATAATAATAAATAAATAATTAAGAAATAATCTTATAAAAAAAATTGATTTTTTTTAGAGTTAAATCAAATTTATATGAATTATTTGAGGAAGTTATTATTTAAATAAAAAATTAATTATTTTAATTTAACTCAAAATTTAATAAATAAACCTAAGGATGAATATTAAAAATCCTAAATTCTTTTTCTTATTTCATTTCGAAATTTTGGCTGATTCTTTCATTTTTTCTCTTCGCAATTTCTTCTTTCCTGATTTCGCTCGACACCGCCATTCTCTACTCCAACCACAGTCGCTGTCGGCCATCTTTCTCCGAGCTCACAGCCGCATTTCTTCTTCCCTCTCCTCCCCGAAACATTCAACACAGCCACCCTTCTCTTCCTCGAGCCGAGATCCACCACTGCACCTCATCAAAGCCAGTCGCCGGTCGGGACCTCACTGTCGCCGGTCACCACAGCTAGCCGGGGGGCTAGGCATTGGGATCCTTTCTTCCCTTTCCCTGATTCCCCCCACCTCTGATCTTCTTCCTCTCTTTCTGCCCCGATTCCGGGAGGACCCAAAATCACATATCTGTTCCGGCCAATCCACCACAGCCCAGCCGCCTTCAACATTGCTCCGGCCAAGATGGACCAACTAGGGTTGGTTTGGTTCTGTTTCGGCCAGCTTCAGGCATCTCCGACCATCCCTTCTTGACAGGATCTATGTCAGATCCAATTGGCAGCTACCATCAGGTAAGGCAATGATTCATAGTTCTTATTTGGGGATTAGGTTAGCGTGGAGTGGCTGATCAGATAAGCTATCAATTGTTTCTTGTAGGGTTGTTATTGTGGTTGGCTGTGGGAGTTTTGATAAGTGCTGTTCTGGCCAGCCGGCACAGCTACAACTACATATTCCGGTCAATTTGGAGGTCGAGGATATGATCATCATTATTTAGGTAAGTTTTGGTGAAACTTGTTGTTATTGGATTGAGAATCAAGTGAATGATTTGGTGCTCTTGATTAGAGATATGTTGTGGTTGATGAGAGTTTTATGTGTAGAAGAAATTATAGTTTGATTTGTAAAAATGGAATGTGATTACTAAGCTATCGTGAGATTCTTGCACTTAGATTAAACTTAATATTAGAAATTGTCTTGTAAAAGAGGATGGTGAATCTAGTTTTGGAAAGTTATGTGGTTGTTTTGTTATTGTAATTGGATATGAATTTATGCATGAAGAATTGTTTCGGTTATGAGAAGTTATTGTTAGTTAGTTAAGTGAATATGTATGAAGGGGTTTTGTATTTAAATTGGAATGACAAACCTCTAGGTGATTTTGGGAAGTATGAATTTGTGTAATTATAGTTGTGGAGTACTTTATGTTGTATTGTTATACCATGTATGGATTAAGTTTACTTAGCATGATAATTGTGAGTTAATTCCACTACTAATTGGGATTATGAT
>JBBUKS010000021.1:5396781-5409584 GCA_038050645.1 Hedychium gardnerianum
CATGCACTATCTGTCTTATACCTGCTGAGTATTTCCTTTGTACTCACCACCCCTGTTTCCTTTTGTTGTTTCCTTATTAACAGGTTGTTGATTGAGTCGCTTGGAGGATATCTGTCCGCGCTGTCCCTATCACATCGACTTTCGGATTTATCTCCGAAGTTTTCAATTTGTTTCAGCTTCCGCATTTGTGTATTTCTCATGTATTGTATTTATTTATTTGTATCGGGTTTTCAGATGTATTTTTGATAGTGTACTTGGTGTTAAAGCCGGGCCGGTTCGCAAATAGTAAGTTTTGGTTTTCTGGTCGTGTGGACCATTCTTGTTGTTTTATACTGTTTAGTTATGTCAAATTATACACTGCGTGGTTGTGCATACCTGAGTAGGGTATTTTTACTATTATTTGCACTGCGTGGATGTATATACCCGTGTGGGGTATTTTATATGTATTTGATGTGGAAAATTGTCCGTCGTACAGGGGAGGTGTTGTCCGATTTTCGTTGGATAAATATCCTCCCGTGGCATGACACTAGATCAATCGTTAAATCAACTCAACTATCACAAATAACCCTTACCTTATTGTGGTGACTGTCCGGAGAAGTATCTGACCGGCGGCCCTCGTTCTAGCCAGAGCAAACCTGTAGAAGCAAAAATGGTTGGTTACTATGGAGTGACCGGATTTGGATTTGGATGCGGGAGTAATGGAATCAAGGATGGTCGGAGAGAATCGGGCATAACATAAGTGATCAGCGGCGATCAGATCTGGAAGCCCTAGTTGGGACGATGGTGACCGGATCTCAGACTTGGGCAATGGTGACCCATCTGGTCAGGGATCATTCTAGCCAGTGTCGATGTGTGAGGGAGAAGAAGAAGAAAGGAAGGAGTCGGCGGCGATTGTGGTGTTGCCAGTCGAATCTTCTCTAAAACGAGGAGGCAACAGTGAATCGAGAGAGAAAGCAAGGCTGCTGTGAAGCCGATCGGGGCAGCGTCGACGGCTGTTGTGGCCGGTGCTTAGGCAAACACTAACGGCAGCGAGTGAAGGATATTGAGAGAAGCGAGTGGTTGGCGGCGGTGGATTGGGGAAGAAAGAGTAAATGTCGAGTGAGAAAGAAGGGGTCGAGTGATTAAAATGAGTTCAACTTAGGGTTTAATTATATAACCTTAGGCTTATTAAATTCAACTTTAATTTTAATTAAAATAATCAACTCTTAACCTAATTGATATTCCAAACAGACTTTTCAAAAGCTTATTATTTATATCCCCGTAAACTTCTCTAATTAGCTCCGATTAAATTTAAAAAAAAAATCTAAAAATTCTTTAAAAATCTATAAACTTATTCTTCAATTAACACTCATTATTTAATTATTTTTATTTATCATATTTAATACAGGGAGGTGTTAATGGTCAGTAAATTTACTGTTTATGAAAATGCATTATCTAATTTAGATAATGATTCAAATGCTTCTAGGTTAAATTATTTTATGAAATTCGATATGCATGATAAATTAGTTAATTATGATTTTTCTCGCTTAAATTTAGATAAGTTTGATCATTCCAATAATTTAATTGATTTAAGTAATTTTAATTTAATTAATCATGATAATTTAAATAACCAAAATTTAATTAACTCAAATTTAATTAATCATTATAATAAAATGGATAATTAAACTAAACAAGATTATAATCAAGTTGATCAAGACCTTGGTCAGATTGATCAAAATATTGATCGGATCAATCAAACACTTGATCTATTTAATCAAAGTCATGATTCATGTAATCTAGACCTTTGTTCAGTTCAATCAAAGTCTTGATCTATTCAATTAAGACCTTGATCAAATTGTGGGGGGTCACGTCAGTAGCCATCGCACTTTCTAAATTTATTTGGTGGGCGAAATATGAGGCCGGACTATATACTCTAAGATTACTCGAGTTATAAAATCTAGATACTTGGTATATAAAAGAAGACCTTGATTAATTAATCTAAATAATTATCTAAGCCTTGATCAGTTTGATCAAAATATAGATCTGATTAATGAAGATCTAATTAATCAAAGTAGTAATCAAAACAATAATTCAATTATAATTAATAATTCAAATTTAATTAATCAAGATAATCTTAAATTGATAAATTCAAATATTAAAAATAATAATTTTCAAAATTTCAAAAGATAAATTTTCAAAATCTAAAAATCATAATTTAAATTTGAAAAACTTTAAAGTTAAGTTTTAAAATTTAAAAAATCCGAATTTAAAATTTAAAAATCTGAATTTAAATTTTAAAAATCAGGATAATAAGTTTTCAAATTTTAAAAAGACTAATTCAAATTTTGAAATTCCGAATTTAAATTTTAAAAATCAGAAAAATAAGTTTTCAAATTTTAAAAAGACTAATTCAAAATTTAAAATTCGAATTTAAATTTTAAAATAAGGAAAATAAGTTTTCAAATTTTAAAAAGGCTATGTCAAATTTTAAAAATCTGAATTTAAATTTTAGAAACCAAGAAGATAAGTTTTTAAATTTTAAAAAGACTAATTTAAAATTTAAAAATTCTGATTTAAATGTTTAAAATCATAAAAATCAGTTTTCAAAAATTAAAAAAAAATTAAAAAATCAATCTTTGAACTTTAAAAATTCAAAAAAAAAGTTCGCTTAAATTTTTTTAAAAAATACAAGTTTGGAAAAATCAAATAAGACTTTGACAAATAAAATTAATAAATTATAAATATTATAAATATTCAAAATGTAGGCTTATGTTACAAGTCTAAATCAAAAAAAATCAAGACCTAAAATTCATAAATCTTATTATAATCAAGTACATTTTAATTATGAAATAATCAAGAAAATTATATTCAAGAAAATAATAAATTTAATAAAAATTAAAATATGTTAAAATGGATTGACTCATTCGCAAATTAACACAACATGCACTGATTGTCTTGCGTGACATATTACATGTGTACCGTGTGCATGCATATTTATTATTAATTATATCATGCTTAATTATGTCATGTCATGCATGCTTATGTTAATCATAAAACAAATATATAGGAAAAAAAATATTTTAATCTTGACGACATAGTATCAAGACATATTGAAGTTAAAGAAACTTAGACTAAGTATATATCTAGGTTGGATATGATGTATCTTACTTAGTGCACTTAATTAAGTGGAATCAATTGAAGCTAAGTCATTAGCTCCTAAATTAGTTAGACAAAGATTTTGTACTAAGTTGGTCAAGTGTGCAAATTCATTTATTGACTTTGTTTAAGAATGAGGTCGTTGATCCGATTAAGAAAACTAATTTAAGAAATGTCAATTTAATTGATCCAAAATTAAATTTGAATCTAATTTAAAGTCAAACATCCTTCTCAAATCATTGATAATTTAATTAGGTCAAATTGAAAAATCATCTCAAGAAACTCATAAGATAATTGTGTATTGTGTGTATTGAGACGCAAAGTTTGAAAATTTTGAAAACCTTTTCAAAACCTTTTCAAACCTTTAATCAATTTTAAAAATTTTGAAAAGGTTTTCAAAAATATTATAGGATTATTTTCCTAAAATTATTTTCAAAATAGTGATTAACATAGTGATATTTAATGAATTTCATGATTGTCTTGGTATAATTATATGCACTTTTTAAAAAGTTTATACAATTTGAAATTTATTGGAGGTTTTTGCGTGTATAAAATATATATATTTTCAAAAAATACGTAGTGGAAGAGAAATGATTTCTTAAATTATTACAACATGTATCACACAACCTCAATTGTGGCAAAAGGCGAAATGCTCGCCCCCAGCGTCCCCGCCAATCCGTCCCAGGACCAACATGGAGGAGGTAAATCACGAGGGCTAGTATAGCCAGCCCGAACAGTGACTAGCGCATAAGGAGGGCAGGAACCTGGCTACTAGCCAGGATTTGACCCCAATACCTCATTGTGGCAACACCTCACTAGCCATCAGCTCATCCCGCAACCTCAAGAACATACATGTGAAAGACATAACTATAGATTAAAAACTCATTTAGAGGTTATACCTATCTGATGATGTTTAATGGAAACGACATCAACTAACAAGTCTAACAAGACTTGTCTCTATCGATATCCACGCTGAGCTTTCTTGAAGACAACTTCGCAAGCAACAAGTCACGTCTCCGTTTGATACTAGCCAAAGGAAGGAGGCAACACCAACCGAAGAGAAGAGGTTCGGCTAACAATTGGTCGGCCAAAGAGAGGTTCGGCCAAGAGGGAGAATTTGGCCAACTACTTGCAACCAAGAGAAGGTTTGGCTGGAGGGGGGGTTCGCCAAGGTGGCCGACAACTAGAGATGACTAGCGGCACAAGAAGGGCGGCGGCCAAAAAGAGAGCGACAACTTCTTGGTGTTCGGCAACAACAAGAGGAGAAGGGGCAACACTTCAATAGGGTTTTGTAACACCCAAACCTGGTTATATAAATTTATATAAAACTAATTCGGTCATATAAATTTATATAAAACCAACTCAGTCATATAAATTTATATAAAACTAATCCAGTTATATAAATTTAACTCGGTATATAAATTTATATAAAATTAATCTGGTTATATAAATTTATATAAAACCAACTTTGTCATATAAATTTATATAAAACCAACTTGATCATATAAATTTATATAAAACTAATTCGGTCATATAAATTTATATAAAATCAAGTCATCTCTAATAGGCGTGGTTTATTATTCTCTTGGTTCAGCAAATAATTTCTATATTTGGTATTTGCTTGGTCCAATCAGATTTAACTTCTTGGTTCAATAGTACATCATGACCCCTAATTAACTATAAAATCACAGTTGATCCCAGGAACAAATTCTGAACCCTTCAGCAACTATAATTATTCGTTCGTCTGTTCATTTCACTCATCTTATACCCACTTGTTTAGGACATGGTCTATGTGTTAGTCCCCACTAGGCTGACTACATCACATCTAGCCTAAGTTGTAGTTCCTTGTCCTACGAATTCAAATTACTAAAATACATGTCCAAGAAGACCATCCTTTTGACATGTTTTGCTTTGACTAGAGACTTACGAGTAATAATCCTTACAAGAGGTCATAGGGTATACATCTCCTTATAAAAAGAGTGGTGAATCCTCTGTTGGCTATCTAAACACATTCGGACATATTGACTTATACTCAATCATCTTGTAACTACATCCCTTAGGAGATGTATAGCTAAGATGTCAAAGTATAAGCCTCCCTGACCAAGGTGACTTGAATACCTTAAGTCGAAAGAAACTTGCACTCCAGCTACAATGAGATCTTCATCGACATATAAAGAAGCATATGAAGTCTCGTAGCAGGTCATATCCGATGAACTAGTTACCTTTAACTAGCATCCATATGTTAACTCTCAACATCTCAATGTTTCCAGCCATCAATGATCGACTACTTGGATAATCCAAGGAGTATAACATATGCTAGTCTCACAGAATCGATGATGTTCAGTCTCATCAATTCATTGACTAGGAAAGATTTCAATATGTATATAATTATACATGATGAGATACCCACTAATTGTGATACAATCACAATTTCTCTCATGCTATGCATTGTATTGTGGGCTTCATTAATTGAGTTTAAGATCAAAACACATACATAGAGAATGTACATCCAAATAGTAAATTTTATTTATCAAATAAATAATATAATATCTAAAGCAATTACTTTAGAACATCTCTCAAATATAATATGATGATGTCCAGTCTCATTAATTCATTGATTAGGAAATATTTCAATATATACATAATTACACATGATGAGATATCCACTAACTCTTATGCTATGCATTGTATTGTGAACTTCATTGATTGAGTTTAAGATCAAAACACATACATAAAGAATGTACACCCAAATAGTGAATTTTATTTATGAAATAAATAATATAATATCTCAGACGATTGTCTTATGACATATTTCAAATATAACAAAATCAACATTTTAAATGGTTTTACTAAGGAAGAAGTTTATGTTGAACAACCACCAGAGTTTGAAATTTCAGAATTTTTAAACCACATTTATAGGCTAAAAAAGACCTTGTATGGCTAAAACAAGCACCTTGTGCTTGATATGAATGGTTGTTAATATTCCTAATATCTAAAGGATTTCATAGAGGATAAATTGATCATATATTATTTGATCCTACATTATTTCTGAAAAATAGTGAAGATGATATTTTCGTGGCTCAAGTATATATCAATGACATTATTTGTGGTTCCACAAACAAAGATTATCTAAATGAGTTCATAAATCACATGGAGAGTGAATTTGAAATGAGTTTTGTTGGTGAGTTGACATTTTTCCTAGGACTACAAATTAAGCAAACGAAAGAAAAAAAAAATATATTCACCAATCTAAATATGCAAAAGAAATCTTTAAGAAATTTGGAATGAAAAATGTCAAAATAAAATATCTACTCCTGTGGCCACTAACACAAAATTATATAATGATCTTGAAGGAAAAGAAGTTAATCCAAAATTGTATCGTAGTGTTATAGGTAGTCTCCTTTATCTCATGGCTAGTAGACCCGATATCTTGTTTGTCGTGGATATGTGTGCAAGATATCAATCTTGTGTTAAGGAGTCACACTTATGTGTCATCAAATGAATCCTTTGATACCTAAAGGGAACTCAAAATGTAAGTTATGATATCCTAGAATCGAAACTTTTGATCATGTGGGATACTCCGATTTTGATTATGTCTGATGCAAATTGGATTGAAAGAGTATTAGTGGAGGATGTCAATTTCTTGGATCCTCTTTAATTAGTTTGTCAAGTCGTAAACAACACTGTGTTGCACTCTTCACAACTGAAGCTGAATATATTGTTATGGGAGAGTGTGTGTCACAATTGTTATGGATGACTCACACTTTAGAGAACTATAAACTTATCTACAAAAATATACAAGTCCTTTGTGATAATATGAGTACCATAAACTTGACCAAAAATCTAGTTCATCATTCAAGAACA
Organism: Hedychium gardnerianum; assembly: GCA_038050645.1. NCBI lineage: Eukaryota > Viridiplantae > Streptophyta > Magnoliopsida > Zingiberales > Zingiberaceae > Hedychium > Hedychium gardnerianum. The sequence continues at coordinate 5,403,781 of JBBUKS010000021.1, forward strand.
AAACACATTGAAGTAAAACATCATTTTAAAAGAGATCATGTGGCTAAAGGTGATATTGTACTTAACTATATTGAGTCAAAATCAAACTTAGCCGATATTTCCACTAAACCACTTCCTGAAGCTGAATTTAGTTATCTACAACAAGAATACGGGATGTGCTTAGTAGAAAGAACTAACTATCCTCCATGATCACTCAAGCACAATGAAAACCACAACAAGAAAAGAAAACATGAACTCAAATGCATCTCTCAAGAACTTTAGGAATATCTTGCTTGTGTTTTGGAAACATGTAGATGGGTAAGAGATGTTAGAATCAACTTCTTGACTCATAATGCTTGTTATGATGCATTACTTTGGGCTAAAAGTTGAAAAATTATTCATGAATCATTAATTTGACAAATCATGGGGAAGATCGATACATAATTTGTGTGTATTTAGTTCGAAGATCATGATTGGACATTCCAATACTAAAACACCCAGCATAAGTTAAAACCTTATGAAATAGGACTTCCCATACTTGAACAAATACGTTGGAAGAAGTTTTGAGTGAGGAAATAAGCCCAAATTCTCTGAAATCAGACTGGAAAAATCATTATCAGGCATATCAGTTGATTGTGTCAGACACACATTCAACTGATACATCAAAATCATGCTACTATGAGTTTAACAGTCGACAGATATTATTATCATTAGACTGATGAACTTTGGATCAGCCACAGAAGCAAGTCGAAGACTCGACTGCTTGAAATTAATCGACTGATATGATTATCAATCGACTGATGAAGTTTGGATCGAACATAGTTGGATCAAAGATCTGACTATTTGCAAACATTCGACTGATAATTATATAAGTCAACTAATTGCGTCAGAGGTTAATGTCGACCAACCTCTTCGCGATATTTTTTAAACCCAAAACCCTTGATTCCAACTTAGCATTTCTTTTCCTCTAACTTCACTAGCGTTTCTTCCAGGCTCACTCCTCTCGCTGGTCTTCTTCCCCACGCCTCTCTTGGACTCCAGGTTCAACGGCTCTTGGGTATCTCTCCAAGGGTTTCACCAACTGGAGCTTTTATGGTTAGCATCTGGCGTCGTTCTTCCTCAGTCCCCAGTTAGGCGAGTGCCCTTCTCGAACTAGGGTTTCGATGACCTGTCCAGCCCTCTCTCCAGTGAGCAACTCCTTCTTTGGCAAGTCTTCTTTCTCTTCTCCGGCAAGGTGTTCAGGGTTTTTTGATCATCCTTCAAGGTTTAAGGGTTCATTAGGGTTTTGTTCTTGTCTCAAGTGAGCACCACTGTGTTCATTAGTGGCGTTATTTTCGGCGATCGATTTCTCTTCTCTAGTGGTTAGGATGAGAACAGTGCTCTTTCTTTCTCTGGTCTGTATCTTCACTCGATCCATTAGAATGGCGCCTAAGTAATGATTATCATATTACATCCTCATTTTTTATTAGTTTGTGTTGTTGGGATAGTAATCATTTATTGATGCATCATGCATTCATTAGACCTAAATAAAAGCGTAGGCTTCAAGAGGGCGAGGGTACCTCTAGAGACATCATATCTAGGGTAGATGCATCTAGGGATCAATCATCTAGCGGGCATAAATGTTAGCTCATTTTGGCATGCTACTTGCATGACCAGATTTTTCGTTCCTATTGTTCAAACGTGATTGACATAATTAAATTTTATCAGTTAAAGAAGTTAGTGTATTGTGATCATTCCATTAACTCTGAATTTTATGACAATCTGTGTCCTGTCGGGAACGGTCTCATTTATAGGACTCGTGTAGCTAAACGCGACCTTGACTTTACCCCGGCCCTTTGAGAGCTCTTTTGTCTACTATCCCTCCTATCCCGAGCCCCTTCCTAAGCCCTTTGACCAACTCTCCATTAGCTCCATGTATGAGGCATTTTATCATCATCCTAGACCTCTTAATCAACGTATTTTTTTCTATCAATGGTCTGTCTGCTCCTAACAATGTCATTTATAAGGTCATTGTCGGGTGTATACTATCCATTATTACCTGTGGTCTGGCCAAAGTAAGGATAAGTCGTCTCTTTATGTTATATGCATTTAGGCATAGGTTAGATGTAAACATTGCTCTCAATGTATTTCATTGCATTGTGCATTTTACCACTCCTATTCAGAAAAAGATTCACATGTCATTCGGTCACATCATTATATCATGGTTAGCATCCTTAGGCATAAATGTCACCAAGGATGACATCTACCCTTTGTCAGAGACGTATTCTCGAATCGGTCTATGTACTTTTTCCCTTGCTAGTATGCGACCGAGGGATGGGATCATGGTTTGGATGCTCGGTCATGGTGATGTTGATGCTGATGTTGCGGCTCTGATTGAGGGTGAGGAGGAGGTATCTCATCTTTCGACACCTAACCTGATGGATGATGATGATCGTAATGATTATTTCGAGGAGGAGCTTGAAGCATTAGAAACATGTGTCAAGGAGGTGGTTCTGACTGTCGAGGAGCTACGTCAGACGGTGCATGAGCAGCTAGCTATTGTTGTTGACCATCATCTTGCGACCCAATCTGTTGTTGCCTGACTCTAGTCTTTTGTGACCTCTCTGACGTAGATGTTTTAGTCATGGACATCGGGACATCCACCTCCGCCACTGCCTCCAACCACCGATGTTGCGCCTACACCCGTGTTAGACCTAGAGTAGGAGTTGGGTGTTTGGATATTGAGTGATGTTATGTTTCTACTATGACATGTATCTCATTTGACTTATTTTGCCTCACTTGATATCAGTTATATGCCATGATTCTATTTTTTTTTTATCTACTTGTGTTTTGTTTATCGGGGTGTGCCCTGCATTTTGGTTGTTGTTCTTTTGGTGGATTGATGTTTTGGCAAGGGAGTGCTCCGTCTTTGTTTACTTGTTTGTAGTTTTGACTTATAGGGGTGTGCCCTATATTATTTTGGGTGCATGTGTTAAGGGAGAGGTTTCCCTCTATACTAGTTTTACATATTGCACATGTCTCATTTTTGTGTGATCACTCATCCCTTCTTGTTGGGATCTTTGTTTTTTTTTGGGTAATCCTGATATCTAGCTCTTCAAACCAACTAATCCTGGAGGTGATCAGCCCGACCCCACAGAATTTTCCCATCGGCCATTGTTGGGATCTTTTTGATCGTTGACAAAGAGGGAGAAATTACATATCTTATGACAAAATCATGCATTCTATGACACTTATATCACATATGACTTTCATTTGTATTACATATGATATTCATTTTGTGTGGCGTAAATTTAAAATTTCTCTTAAACTACATGAATGACCTATTATTATCAAAGAATAGTCTAATCATAAATGGGTTGTCAAACATCAAAAAGGGGGACATTGTAGGATCAAGAAAATGCGCTAGAGGGGGATGAATATCGCAAGTCACTTTTTCAGGGTTTTCAAAAAGTATATAGCGGAAATAAAGCAAAAACACAAAAACAACTTTATTTTTACTTGGTTCACAGCCCAGTGGCTACTAGTCCAAGGCCCGCCATCGCTGACCACCGCCGATGGAAAATCCACTAACAATCTCCTTCTCCAAATAGAAACTCAGAGATAGAAATTTGTCTTTACAAAAGATAGGGACTAGTAACAATTTTACTAACCCTTAAAGAATAAAGCATGAAAGACAAAGTACAATTATGCAAATAAGCTTATACCAACAAATTAAGATTCAAAGTAGAGCGTTGATGTCGGAGCAGCATTTTAGTGTCGTAGCAGGTGTTCAGAGCAGCACGAGAGTTGTTTGAGCGTGGAAGAATGATGTTTTGAAGTTGCTGGTTGAACCCTCTTTTATCGACCATTCCAGTTGCTTGGATCCCCTTTCAAGCGCCCCCAGCTAGGCCTGATCCGATCCGCTTCTGTCACAGTTTATCCACTCTGGGCGTTTGGATCCCTTCCGAGCACCTAGACTGCTAACATGGCGGTATCTGGACGAAGCATGATTTGAGTCAACTTTATTCCTTCTTGGGCGCTTGTATCCCTTTCGGGTGTCGACCAATCAGAACGTGTCATCTTAGCTGCATGCGTGGCTGAGTTTGGATCATTCCGAGCGCCTGGATCCCCTAACTCTAGCCAACTTTCGATTTCTTATTCCTGCATCATAGAGTTAGCATATCAAATACAAAAGTAAGCATAAAGCTATTTTGACAGTCTTGGAACTATCTGGTCTTGACTTTTAGATTTTTAGTAAAACTCTGGGTTAAACCGATGCCTATTGTTCCCTTTTCGAGAATGCGTCCAAACTCACTCCTATCAGGAGAGATTACTTGATGTCAAACATCTGATCCTCCAGACCTGTTTGGATTTTTGCTCAGTATTCGATCTTGACCTTCGAGACTTCCCTCTAGCCGTCTAGTCCTCGACCTGTCTAAACTTTTGTCTGGTGTCCTCAGGACTTCCCGCCTAGTGTCCTCAGCCCCTAGGACTTCCTGCCCAACGTCCTCGATCTACCAAGACTTCTGCCCAATCCACCCGACTAGGACTTTTTTACCTAGTCCAACTGATCATGACTTCCTTACCTAGTCTCAATTAGGACTTTCTAGTTGAGTAACTTGCACACTTGATCAACATCGTTAGATCACAAATAGACTTAACTTTGAACATTTGCCAACATCAAAACTCATATTCGATTATCTGGTACTCCTTGCACCAACAGACATTGTTGATGCAATCATGTCCAAGAAATATAATTTTGATGTTTGATAATATTTAAGATTAGACTAATGAAATGAGATCTTACTTGTGTGATAAGTGTGCAGGAAAAAGTCCTTGTAGGTTGGAAACCGGAAGCAAGGTAAGGAAAGTCCAAGAAGGTCGAGAACCATATTCTTAGTAAGAGAAGTCAAGGAAGGTCGAGGACCAGATTCTTGGCAAGAGGAAGTCCATGCAGGTCGGAAGACTAGATGCATGGCATGAAAAGTCCAAGAAGGTTAAAGACTGAATTCTTGGTAAAAGAAGGAACATAAGAAAATCGAGGATCAGATGCAAAGGTGGATGGAGACTTGGAGACGAGGAAGCTCCAAGCATGAAAGTCTAGTGAACAAGAGGTTCATATGGAATCAGGTAACAAGATAAACGACTTAAGGAATTCAATCCTTAAGAAGGCTAAGAAAAGAAAATCAATCGATTGATATTAGAATCAATCAACTGATACTCTAGAAACACATTCTGATCGAACTATTAGTCGATTGATGGGGTTCATCAATCGACTAATGTTGATTTGAAGAGCACAAAAGCGAGTCAAACTCGCTACTCTATTCAACTGATGGGATCATTCGATTGATGAATCACATCAATCGACTGCTGTCGATTTGAAGAGCATAGAAGTGAGGCAGACTCGCGTGCTCTATTCGAATGATGGTATCAGTCGATTGTTGGATTACATCAATCGACTGATGTCGATTTAAAGAGCATATAAGCGACTCAGACTCACGGGCTTTATTCGACTAATGAAATCAATCGATTGATGGCAAATATTAATCGACTAATGTCGATTTGAAGATCACAGAAGCGAGTCAGACTCGCGTGCTTTGTTCGACTAATGCGATCAATCGATCGATGGTGGACATCAATCGACTGATGTTCAAATTTGAGACAAAATCAGACATATTTCATAAGAGTTAGTTGTCATTCAATGGCATGATCAATTGTCGGAGACTATATCAGTCGATTGACGATGTGCAACAATCGACTGATGTTTGAAATGTTAGTGAGAGCCCTAGAGCCAATCATATGATGATTGTTGTATGGACTCGTTGTATCATATTTCTATTTATAAA
>JBBUKS010000021.1:5416204-5430606 GCA_038050645.1 Hedychium gardnerianum
AAGTGAGACTTCTGCCTCAGGTATATATGTTATAGAAGTCAATCTATCTATTTCTTCTTCATGGGTATTAGATATCGACTGTGCATCTCACATTTGTATTAATGTGCAGGGCCTCAGAAATAGTAGATCATTGACCAATGACGAAGTGGACCTACGAGTGGGCAATGACGCAAGAGTTGTTGTTATAGTTGTAGGAACATATTCCTTATCTTTGCCCACTGAGCTTATTCTGGAACTTGAGGAGTTCTTTTATGTGTCTGTTTTAACTAATAACATTATTTCTATTTCTTGTTTGGACAGGAAAGGTTTTTCATTTATAGTAAAGAACAAATGTTGTTCTGTTTATTTAAATTTACAAATTCTCTGATAATTAAACATGCAAACATTATAATATTTTTTATTTTTCCAATTCTACAAAAGAAGTTAGAATCATTATCGGAAATCTTTTAGATCTTGAGTTCGTATCCAAGATTCACTGGTCATCCGAATTCTTTCAATACCATGATCTTCCTCACCAATTCTTCAAATCAACTGATGGACAAAAAGTGTGGGCTAACTCTTCTAACTTTTCACAAAAATTCTCTGCACCTCCTGAGAGAGAGGACTTGTATTATATATCGGGAGAGAGAGGGGAACATGTATTACGAAGTGGGAGAGGGAGAGGGAAACGTGTATTATGAAGTGGGAGAGTTTTTATTACCCAAAGTCTTATCCTCTTATTCCTTTAATATATATATATAAGTCCTATTCAAATTATGATTTTCGAGACTTACATGTTCCAAATACAAGAAACCAAATCTCTTAGATTTATTTTCCTTTCAAATAATATCAGTTACCAAATATTTGATTTCTCCTTTATATTTTATTTGTAATCAAATTACAAATAGAATATTCCCTCTGGTTTAAATAATAAACAATTTTAATATTTAATAAATTTTGTGAGAATGAATAATTAATCAAATTAATTATTTAAGAGTATCCATCATGATTACATGAAGATGGTTTGGGGACCATGCACCCATAATTTCAAGCTCTAATAAATTTAGATAGAATTAATTAAAGTTCATTAATTAATTATCTAATTTATTAACTCCAAGATTATTCCACTAAAATCTAGAATTGCACTCTTGAGATTTATGGAACGTGTTTACTCAAAAGATTTGAACAGTCCATTGATATAATCATTACATGTCGATCAACCCTCCTCCGTTCATGATTCACAAATAAACCTTAAGTACCATTGATTGTGCTAGAATCAACACTCAAGAAACACCATTTTAGTATCCTTTCGAAAGTTATAGATATCATATCTATAACTCATATTCCCAGCTGAATGTATAACTCAGTCTCCAAAATGTAAGTGTTCAGCCTATTATTAAAATAGGTTTTAACAAACAAATCAAGAGACCTATTAATACAAATAAAAGAGTCTATGACTACTCAAGATTGAGATTGATCTACATATGATGATCTTAGCGATGTTGATTCGAGTCTTTGTAATGGTAATTTAATCAAAGACTGTTAAATCACATTTGGTCCTTGTTCTATATCATATTATATAAAATGTCTTTGCTTAGTATCACTACATTGACTGTCCGGATAAGACTATCATATTCATAATGTCAAAAAACTGCATTATTACCAATTAAAGATCCATACTTTAATCAATCATGGACATTTTAAATATATTATCTATGATTTTAATCCTCTTGTATATAACAATCTTATATACTAAACTCATAGTTACAATAATATATTATGGATTTTATATAGATATTCATTTTTAATACAAGTATGCATAAAACAATACAATAATAAAATAAATACTTCTTTTATTTAATTCAGCAATTAATAAAAAAACATCTGTTTTATGGGCATATTCCCAACGAACTCCCACTTGTCCTAAAGAAAATGAGACATTTCTCTAAGACCCATTCTTGCTAAGTGACCTATGAATATTTTTTCAGGTAACGTCTTGGTGAACGGATCTGCAAGGTTGACATCTCCCCGACGTACAATCTCCCTAAGGAGATGGTACTTTCTTTCTATGTGCTTGCCTCTTTTATGATTCCATGGTTCTTTCAAATTTGCCACAGCCCCACTGTTGTCACAGTATTGGATTAATGGTTTATCCATATCTGGAACTATTTCCATATTAGAGTAGAACTTTTTGAGCCAAACCGATTCTTTAGCAGCTTCACAAGCTGCTATATATTCAGCTTCCATGGTAGAGCTTGCTATGCTGGATTGTTTAATACTTCTCCAAACAACACCAAGAATGAATATTGATCCAGACATCGACTTTCGAGAGTCCTTATCTAACTAAAAGTCAGAATCAGTATATCCCAAGGGGTTCAGGACTCCTTCTGAATAAACAAGCATATAGTTTATTGTTCTTCGAAGGTACTTGAGAATATGTTTTACTACAACCCAATGATCTAATCCTAGATTTGACTGGTACCTACTAACAATTCCCATTGCATAGCAAATATCAGGCCTAATGCACAACATAGCATACATAAAGCTCCCCACTATTGATGCATATGAGATACGTCTCATATGCTCTTCCTCTTGCAGTGTTTTAGGACATTGTGCCTTAGAAAGAGTCATTCCATGTCGAGTTGGCAAGAGACCCTTCTTGGAATTTTGCATAAAAAAATGTGCGAGCGCCTTATCAATATAAGTTGCTTGAGACAAAGCTAGGATTTTAATCTTCCTATCCTGAATAACTTGGATCCCAAGAACATAACTCGCTTCTCCCAAATCTTTCATTTGGAATTGCTCAGTCAACCATCTCTTTACATCATATAACACTTTTACATCTTTCCTAATAAGTAAAATGTCATCTACGTAAAGGACCAAGAAAACCACACTATTAGCATTGATGAGCTTGTAAACACAAGGTTCATCAATATTTTTAGGTCTTAAAAATCTCATCAAACCTAAGGTTCCAAGATCTGGATGCTTGCTTAAGACCGTAGATGGACCTTTCTTTAAGCTTGCAAACTTTCTGCTCCTGGTCTTTAACCACGAACCCTTCTGGTTGCACCATATAAATCTTTTCTTCAAGATGACCATTCAAAAAGGCTATCTTGATATTCATTTGCCAAATCTCATAGTCAAGACAAGTGTCAATGGACAAGAGAATGTGGATAGACTTTATCATGCAACCGGAGAGAAAGTTTCTTCATAATCAACTCCTTCCTTTTGGGTATAACCCTTTGCCACTAGTCTAGCCTTAAAAGTCTCTATTTTTCCATCCACACCTCTCTTTTTCTTGAAGATCCATTTACATCTTCAGGTGGATCTACAAGTTCCCAAACCGAATTGGAGTACATTGACTCTATTTCTTGGTTCATGGCTTCTTGCCATTTTTCCTTATCAGGACCAGTCATCGCATGTATACCTATCCGTCAGAAAACGGATAGCACCTCCCTTGTAACAATCACAAGTCCTCTGGTACACAATCACGTAGTTGATAACATATTCAAACCACACAGTAAATAATATCCAATAAGCCAAACAATATATAAAAAAGAAAAACCAAACACAACCAAAGACATAATGTGCATGCCTGCACGACTTAACACCACAAATAAACGTCTGAGACCAGAACACAAAGAAAACCAAAACCAACGCAGAGCTCACTTATTACAACATCAATACAGAATCCAAATGAAATAAAGTCTAACTGAAAATACAAAAATGAAATGAAAATCCTCAAGTGACTTGGGACAGAAGACTGGAATCTCCTGGCGACAGGTAGAAAATCTAGCTGATACCTATGGAAAAATAATATATACAAAGGGTAGTGAGTCCAAATGACTCCGCGGGTATATGAAAGATAATGCATGATAATAAAAATAGTAGTGGTTCAAGGAAACATACAGTCTCGCGGGAAGTACTCTAACATGTTTATATGACCATGTACTGTACATAAGAATAACTCTACAAAAGTATAGTCCAACATCTCTATACAACATAACGATACAAATTTACCATTCTAACTCAATCATGTATTAGGTATAAGACCTAACTCCAACACATGGATACTATCTCAGACATAGGTGAATCAACTAAACATATATACATAAGTCCATTAAATGCACAGTTATCACATGCAAGTGCAACATAAGTCAAATGCATATGTAGCACATATCAAATGCATAAGGAAAGCATGGTCACTCTAGCGTGCCTCTCCATCTACCACGACATCTGTATGGCCGAGAGGGGTGGGACGGTGACACTAATTGCACTCCAGCTACCACTACTCTGAGTGACCGAGTGGTTAGGATGCAGACTAGCAATCTAGCTACAACAAGAGGTCTGTCTGCACGATGCTTCAGCTACCATTTCCTAAGTGGCTGAGCGGTAGGACAAGACAACTACTCTACTCTAGACACCACTACTTAAGTGGCCGTGTTGGCAGAAATATGACTGACGACTCTCTCGACCACAAGGGAGACAATGGTCGTCTGCATGCAATGGAATGAAGTGTAAAATGAAATGAGCATCACACACAGATGAAATGAGCATCACATAAAGGTAAATACCATAATACATTGTTATAAACTCACATAGGATGGACACCTATGAAACATACCATACACATGTGTAACGACCTACGATGCATACCATACAAGGATGCACCAAACTGTGATACACACCATACACGTGTGTACCACTACCAATTATACATAATCAACAGAATGAGACTGCATGGATAATAATAGACTATCATAAGAGCAAGCATCTAAGTATCAACGTCAATATAACATGAATAGATCTAAGGTAACAAGACTACCTATCCAAGCTATAATATTCATGCACAAAGTTCAAAGTTCTAAAAGAGACAAGGATAGAAGTACCCGCCTCCAAAAGTAGAGTGTCCTAGAAATCCTTAGAATTGACGCTCCGTCTCGTATCCAGAGCCTATAAGTAGAAATACAAAATCTACATAAGTACTAGAATACAAACAAGAATCAAAACTTACTAACTAAGTGAGTTAACCATCTAATTACTCTTGAACTCTTTTAATTAATAACTTAGAGAGCTAAAATCCCTCGGTAATAACATGGATAAATTCCAATACCTAATTACATTGCATATGAGTAGGAGATATCTTCTTAACATCTCAAACCCAACACAAAGAGATCCATGAAGCCAAACTAGTTCATTCTTAGAACCATCAACATTAACCCTACTCATTAGGTTAAATCTAAATCCAAGAATCTCAAGATACTTAGTAATCACATTCCAACTTCACTAATCATGAATTTTAATTACATCAATCTAACAACTAAAATCAAGGTTGTATGAACAACATAGCTCTTTAACTTCACATCAAATCAAATTAATTAACCAAGAGCCATATTCCCAAATTTATTAATACAAATCATGTATAGCTACATAAACCTAACAATAACTCAATTAGATCAATGTAGACAACTGAACATACTATACCCTAATTTAATTACATACATGTATTCTCAAGATGACCAAAATCTACACAATCCGTCCACACAAACAAACCAAACTATAATCCATCAACATGGTCTAACCAAAAGCACCAAATCACAACCAATCTTACCTATTATCAGTGATAATTGAATCCACAGAGTTCAGATCTGCCGACAACACAGCAGGTAGTCGGAGCAATGGCTGGCCAGAGAATCAAAGTAGAAGACCAATAATCCCTGCTGGAATCAGCTGAGATCAGATTTCAACCAACAACCATATACAAACACATAGATATCTAGCCTATCCTTACCCTCAATAGTTGCTGCCAGATTTGGTACAGATAGCCGGAACAGAGAGTAGAGACCTGTCTGGAGCTGATTAGAAGCCCTTACAACTGGCCGACAACACCGTTTGCTGGCCAGGGGATGAAGACAAGTTTGGATACCTAAGATCGGTCGAAACCTTCAATCACTGAAATAACACAAATGAAAAGAAAAGGGAACAGGTAGAAGATTACCCTAGCCTTGACCGTCGGCACTGCTGATCTGAAGGAAAGGATGATCGCAGCTTATCAATGGTCGGGGAATAGAAATGGATCTGTGACAATGACCGGCTGGAGGGTTAAGGGGAGATAAACTGGAATTCAACTCTGCGGCATCCTCCCCAATACATACCACAAGGCAAAGTACCTTAGGATATCTCTCAAATATAACATGGCAGAGTAGAACTTCAAGCCCTTCCCTCATCCAATCTCCCCAATGGAGGTTTCTAAGTTGAGATCAAGATAGGCCAAACTATAGTCTGTGCCAACTTTGTATTCAAGTAAACAAAGTTCTGAATTAAGTCAGTTTGGTCGACCGAACATGGGGATCAGTCGATCGAACAAACCAAAAATGGCATAGTATTGATCAGACAGCAAAGTTGGAAATCATTATGATCAGTCGACCGATAAAATATGACAATAATCAAAGATCAGATTGAATCAGTGCAAAAATGGTAAATGTTGGGATCAGTCTACTAATTAGCTGGATCAGTCAACCGATAATCTGTGATTTTCGGGATTGAATGGATTATATCATAGTAAAGATGGAAGGTCGTGGGGTTCAGTCGACGGATTGTAGTATCAATCGACCGAAAGTATCAGTCAACTGATCAGTTTTTTAGTCAATGGAACGCAATCTATAAAAGAAGCCCTCGGGGTCCAAGCCAATCATCAATTCATTCAGTGCTACCTCTCGCCTCTGCTGCTACTCTCAGTACAAGCTATTCTATTGCAACACTGAGAGGCTCTCTGACACTCACGCTTCATCTCCTATCTCCTGTGTTGGTAAACTTTATTTTATACTTGCATTATCATTGGAAGATAGTAGGGTTGTTATTATCTTGTAGTTGAAAGATGGTGAAGTTTAAAGAGTTTCATGTTCATATACCTTATAGTTGAATGTTGGATGGATTGAATTCAGTTGATGTTAGGGTTAATGATGTCTAATCAAGTTGATTCATGATTTGGTCTTATTAATAGGGTTTCATGTGATTAGTTGAGTGTAAATCCATTTGGTGATTTGGAATTGGATATGTAAGTTGAGATGTGGATTTGGATTGAAGAAGATGTGTGATTCTTGTATAACTACATCTTAGAATTTTAAATGAGACCTGATTGTTAGGGTTATATGTGGGTAAAGGAATTTTCATTTGTCTCCTAAGTTTTGCCATTGAAGTCCTTATGGAGATATAGCTCATAATTGAAAGGAGGTGTGAGATGTTCAAGTTAAACCAATTAGGGTTTCCCTAAACGATTTAGGTTTTCGTTTAGTTATTGGATTCGTAGTAGAACTTGATTATAATTTGTGTTTCCTTGATGCAGGACGTTGATTCAAGACAAATACTTAGACTTGAGGACTCTTCAACACAATCCATGATTTAGAGGGTATTTCTTGCTTGACTCCTTTTATAGTTATTGATCTTAGTGAATGATTAGTTCTCATTGATATAGTAGCTATAATTATCTTGACTCCATTCGCAGTTCTACTTGAGTTTGATACTTGTCTACTTGTACTTAGAGTTGATCAGTTTAAATCTATACAATCTCTTTTATTTTCTATATCCTATAGAGTGCACACGTGTATGGTGTGTATAATAGGAACATGTTTATGATTGTATAATCAGGTAGCTGTTAGATACGCGTGTGACATGTAATTAAGCTCATATGCTAATTTCTATTTACTCATGCCATGTAGTTGATGGACACGTGGGTGGCGTGTACCTAGAGTTATTTATGATGTAGATCATTACATACATCCATGATTTGTAGATATGGACACGTGTGTGATATGTACCAATGATAATGTCATATTTATTGCATACCTTTGTTTGTGTTGTGGACACGTGTGTCGTATACCCTTGATATCGTAGCATGTGTCATATGTGTAGGATTGTAGAAGTGTACATGTAACATGCTTGTGATTATCATATGTGATTTGTGGTTATAAACACGCGAGTGGCGTGTAATAAGATTAGTATATCTTTATGGATGTAGTGGAGTACCTTGTTTAGATAGACATATGTGATGGTAGTATTACCTGTTTTCTACTATCACGGAGATGCATGTATGCTATCGATTATGACTCCCTTCGGGTTGAGCGATTCGTAGCATCACCGGGATTTATGTATGTTATCGATTATGACTCCCTTCGGGTTGAGCGACTCGTAGAATCATGGAGATGCATGAGTGCTGTCGACCGTGTCTCCCATTCATGGTTGAAAGAGTCGCCAGTGACCGCTAGTATATCCTATTGACCGTGTCTCCCATTTGTGGTTGAGAGAGTCGTAAGTGATTGAGATATGTATATATGTTGCTGATTTGCTGGCTACACTGTTCTCGTTGGGTTATTATACCCTCGGCTGCCCACGAGGTCATACGTGGTAGGGCGTTTCCCATGAAGCTCGTAGCTAGATAGCTACCTCCTGTCTGCCTACGTGTTTATGCGTGGTGGGGCATTTCCCATGCAGACAGAGACCCTGATATTTTGGATTGTCTACGTGATTAGACATGGTAGAGCGGCTCCCATGTAGTCCATAGCTGACGAGCTAGGTGTCTTGGTCATTTGTATACCTTGTGGTGGAGTATTGCTCCCACATATGTGATTTATTGATGTTACTTGTATTGGTACATGCGTGTTAGATGTTGTACACATGTTGATTCTTACTGGCACTACTCATGATACTTTGTGCGGCTGAGTAGGGTTCTTGTGTATTAGGGGCGTACTTGTGATATCATCAGATGGTGAGTATATTTATCCTTTGAGACTGTATACCTTATCGCTCTCCCTATTGTTTAGTTATCATGAACTATCTGTCTTAGATTCGCTGAGTATTTTTTTATACTCACCACCTCTGTTTTCCATTATTATTTCTAGGATAGCAGGTATATGTTGATTGGGTCGCTTGGAGGATGTTGCCAGCGCCGTCACATTCACATCGAGCTTCAGATTATTTCCGTTTCATTTTAGTTTACTTTAGCTTCCGCATTTGGTTATTTACACTGGCATTGTATTAATTAATTCATATTTGAACATTTGGTTTTATGTGGTTATGTACTTGGTGTGTTAAGTCGAGCCGGCTCGCAATCGTTTGTTTGGATTTTTTTGTGTGGGGTGGACCCCTTGTTATTTTCTTTATTCTGGTGGATTTCATATACACTGCGTGGTTGTGAATACGCGGGTAGGGTATTATATTCGTATACACTGCATGATTGTGAATATCCGGGTAGAGTATTATATTTATATACACTGCGTGGTTGTGAATACCCGGGTAAGGTATGATATTTTTATCAACTGTGTGGTTGTGTAACCAAAAACTGTGATTGTCACAAGGGAAGTACTGTTCATTTTCAACGGATAAGTATACTCTCGGGGCATGATAGACCACCAGAGATGTGGTCATGATACGTCCATTTCATTCATTTGTACATTTTGTATTATGTCATAGGTTAGACATAGACATTATCCTACACATATTTCATACCATCATCTATTCAGCTAGCGTTACCACTAGCAGGATGATTCATATGCCCTACTGTTACATTATGACCTCACTTATTGCATCCCTAGGCATTTGATATCAAACCCTTGAGTGAGTATGACATTTTAGGTCAGAGGAATCTTTCATTAGCAAACATTCATATAGATGTTGATGGTATTATGTCTTGGAGGAGGGTAGGTCAGCCTCAGGCAGAGCTAGTTCCAGATGAGGATCTACCTTATATAGACATTAGAGATTACCAGCTGTCTTCACCTCTAGCTGCTCCTACCTTAGATGATAGAGTTATCTGGATTGAGGATATAGTCACTCGACTTGAGGAGTGTGTTACCAGCCTCCGACAGCAGATGCAGAGCCAGCATACTAAGTTGATGGATATGCTTAGGGCTTGGGATTTGGGATCTCCTTCTCCTCCATCACATTCTGAGTAGATCATTAGATGTTATGACTTGACTTTGATCTATGACTAGACTTGTAGCTACATTGACTGATTTTGACCCTGATGTTAGTTAACTTTGACTTGTTTGACTATTCTTAGTTTAAGTTTCATTGTTAACGAATAGGATCTATAAATTGTTTTTTTTTCAAAATTCAAGATTTTCAAAAAGTTCATGTTTTTTTTAAATTCCAGGTTCACAAATATTTTTTATTATTATAAAAATTCTATTTTTTTAGTGATTTTCAAAAATTGGAATTAGCCTAGGTTTGCCTTTAGAAAGCATGAACCTATAGAGTTAGGCGGTCAACATCTCACAAGCACACTAGGACTACCTTGCTTGTGTATTCAAATACTTAGAATGATGTGAGATGCTTAGGACTATGCCTAAATTCCAGATGCTTATGTCAGTGCATTATTATAAATCTGGGCTAAAAATATAAATTCATATTAATCAAGTTAAGTGTTTCTTCTTAGTATGCTACTAACTAGAATCATGCATTTAACTTGACTGACTTAGTGAAAACTAATACCTTTGATAGTTAGCTAGTAACAAAAGTCAGACATTTGAACAAGGATAATTTCATAGATGAATTATATATTTTTTAAAGTATACATGCTTGGACCGTAAGGACATTACCCTTCATTAACATTGCTTATTGTTAAGTTTTTTTCTTGCATTTACTACTTAATAGAAAAATATTTTTGAAAATTTTATTTTTAAAAAATGCTTGAAAAATACTTTTGAAAATTCTATGTTGAAAAATACTTTAAAAATAATTTTTAAAATTTTATGTTGAAAAATGCTTGAAAAATATTTCTGAAAATACTATATTGTATTTTGCTTAAAAAATATTTTTTTGAAAAATACTTTGAAAATCTTAGAATTTATTGTTTTTATTAAAACTTGGACAAATTTTCATAAAGGGTTATTCTACTATTTTTATCCAACTCTAAGTATTTTTTTTTCTAAATATTATTGTAATTGCTTTAGCTCCCTATTATTATTTTTTGATATATGTCGAAGGGGGGAGATGAGTTAAAAGTTAAGAAAATTAAGATGTTTTTTTAAAAACACTAAGACCTTAACTTTAGGAGAAGAGTAAGAAATTAAAGGGGAGCAACTTTTTGTTTTTTTAATGTGAAAATATTTTTAAAGGTTGTTTCTTTACTTGAATAAGTTGCATTAAAAATCTTTATTTACTATATGTTTTACTTAACTTTGAACTAGGTTGTCATAAATCAAAAGGGGGAGATTATTGGTGCTGAAAGCATCAGCTAATAAAATTTATGTTTTGATAAATGACAAAGGTTCAAAGTTAATGTTTGTTGTGATATGATAAGTTTGACTGAGTATGTAGGAAGCTTAAGCATAAAGTCCTAAGGGAATTTAGACAAGGTACAAGTCCTAGTTGAGGCTCGGCAAAAATGACCTGGTCAGTTGGACTGGGCAAGAAGTCTTGATCAAGGAGATTGAACAACGAAATCCTGGTCAGAGCAACCGGGCAGAAGACTTGGCAGATTAAGGACGTCGGACAGAAGTCCTAGGGGGTCGAGGACACTAGGCGGAAAGCCCTGGGGAGAGATGGGGGAGAGATGTTAGGATCTCTCAAGAACTTAAGGAACACCTTGCTTGTGTTTTTTAAAACATGTAGATGGGGGAGAGATGTTAGGATCAACTTCTTAACTCATAATGTTTGTTATGATGCATTAATCATTAATTTGACCAATCATGAGGAAGGATGATACATAATTCATGTGTATTTGGTCCAAAGGTCATGATTGGACATTCTAATATCGAAACACCCAACATAAGTTAAATCCTTATGAAATAGGACTTCCCAAACTTGATCACATACGTTAAAAGGATATTTGAGTGAGGAAATAAGCCCAAACTCTCTAAAAATAGGCTAAAAAACCACTATCATGCCTATTAGTTGATTGTGTCAAAAACACATTCGACTGATACATCAAAATCCTATTACTGTGAGTTTAATAGTCAGTTGATAGTATTATCAATAAATTGATAAATTTTGGATCAACCACAAAAGCAAGTCGAAGACTCGACTGTCTCAAATCAATTGACTGATACGACTATTAATTGACTGATGAAGTTCAGATCGAACTAAGTGGAATCTTCATCCGACTGTTTGTCGATCAATCGAGTGATCACTATATCAGTTGACTGATGGTGTAGGACTTTAAAGTCCACCTATGATGCTTCATGATTTTTTTAAAACCCAGAGTTTTGTTTTCAAAAAATGCTAACTTCTTCACTATCTTCTTCTTCTCTGATGCTGACTCTCGGAGCCCCCCATTTCTATAAGTATCCCAAGCTAGTTTTGATGTTGATCAACCTAGTTAAGTAAGACCTTGTGTTATTTTGATGGCTTGTGTCTAAGTGTGTAGGGACTTTGGAACACAAGAAGTCAAGCGGAAGACATAACGAGTGAGAAGGATGACACGGGAAGGGAACCGACGGGCTTAGTGCATCTGAGGGACGAGGAGCTGTAGTAGAGTACACCGGTGGAGCGAGAAAGACGCGGTCCAAGAGATGAGAAGCTAGGAGAAAGTCGAAGTTGGGCTCGGGTGAGCTCAACTCCGGATGACTGGAACATCACCCAAGCGACCAGAACGAGGAATGGTCAATACTGAAATTGACTATTCAACGTGCTCGAGGTGCCTTAGTTGAATTGGAGGCGCCTTGGATGCCAGTTGCTGGAGGCGCCTCACCCACCAACCATTGGAGGCGCCTCAAATGCAATGGAGGCACCTAAGAGCCAGAAATCCGTTGCGGAGTAGATAAGTAGCAGTAGCCACGTCAGTCGCTTTGAGGCACCTCGAATGCTTTGGAGGCACCTCCAATCTGCCATATCAGCAGGGAGTCATTGCGATGAGGATAGAAGTTGCCTTGTTAGAGGCACCTCCTATCATCTGAGGAGCCCCCAACAGTGTCACGTTAGCAATTGTCACTTTTCGACTAGAATGCTATAAATAGAGGCCTCATCCTCTATTCTAAAAGAACACACTTGTTCTTAACTTCCAGATCTTGTTATTTTCAATTTGTACGCTCAACTGCTATAAGGGGCTTCTCCGCCTCCAACCCTTATCGAAGGAGTTTCTTAATGCTTTTACTTCCCTTGGATTAACAACCACCCAAGTTGTAACCAAGTAAACATTATTGTCCCTTAATTCTTTATGCATTTATTTTATTTAATTAATTAGTGTGTGTTTTTGCTTAGTAAGAAGTAAGAGAAATATATTTTATATTTGCAGGGCTAAACTTTGACAAAATTTTTTAGTATTTTTTTAAAAATTAAAAATAATTTTCATATTTTTATGCCAAATCTGAAAAATAATTATAGTAAAAGTACACAAATGTGTATTACTTGTTTACATCCCCTATAATTTTTTTCAAATTCTTTAACCTCAAATTTCATTTTTTCCCCATATTTTTTATTTTATCAAAGGGGGAGAATTGATGAGTGTTAAGTGTAGGGGGAGGATTAATATTACAAAATTCATGTTGTGCTTATATGTACTTATAAATTTACTTTTTTATGTAATTTCTTGTTTGTTTTCCCTAACTTAACTCGGGTTGATGCACATCAAAAAAGGAGAGATTGTAAGTACCCCGGGCTAGTTTTGATGTTGATTAATCGAGTTAAATAAGACCCTATGTTGTTTTGATGTCTTGTGTCTAAGTGTACAGGGATTTAGGAAAACAAGAAGTCGAGCGGAAGATGCAGCGAGCGAGAAGGATGACACGAGAAGAGAGCCAATAGGCTAAGTGCATCCGAGAGACGAGGAGCTGTAGAAGAGTACACCGGTGGAGCGAGAAGGATGCGGTCCGAGGGCGAGAAGCTGAGAGGAAGTCTGCTCGAGGAGAAAGTCAGAGTTAGGTTCAGGTTAGCTCAACTCTGAATGACCAAAGCATCACCCAAGCGATTAGAAGGAGGAATGATCAATGCTGAAATTGACCATTCAAAGTGCTCAAGGCGCCTCGGTTGTATTAGAGGTACCTCGGACACCAACAACTGAAGGCGTCTCCAATGCATTGGAGGCGTCTCACTCGCTAGCCATTGGAGGCACCTTAGATGCATTAAAGGCGCCTTGGATGCCAGAAAACTGTTGCAAAGCAGATAAGCAGCGATAGCCACGTCAGCCGCTTCAAGGTACCTCGGATGCATTGGAGGCACCCCCAATCAGCTAGATCAATATAGAGTCATTGTGATGAGGATAGAAGTTGCCTTGTTGGAGGCTCCCCTAATCGTCCAAGGCGGCCCCAACTTTGACACGTTAGCAATGGTCACTTTCGACCAGAATATTATAAATAGAGGTCTCGTCCTCTACTCTAAAATAACACACTTGTTCTTAACTTTCAGATCTTGTTCTTTTTCTGTTTGTACCCTCAACTACTATAAGGGGCTTCTTCGCCTCTGACCCTTGTCGAAGGAGTTTCTTAGTG
>JBBUKS010000021.1:5430706-5474636 GCA_038050645.1 Hedychium gardnerianum
AAACAGCACCAAAACAAAACTACACCAGAAAAAATCTGCACTAACCTCTGTAACAGAGGAACAAAACAGCGAGGAAGAGAACGTGCGACGACAGCGAGGGATCCCCGGAGAGATGGCGTGAGAACGAGCGACAACAGTCAGAGATTCATGGAGAGGCGGCGGCGCCGACGACGAAAATGGATTGAGAGTTTAGGGAAGTAGGGGAAAGAGAGGAGAGGAAGAGAGAGTCATTTGAGCCAGGGAAAAGAGAGAAGAAGAAGAGAAGCAGCAGGATTTGAATTTTTTTGGGGAAAATTTTGACGAATCGGGCCAAAAATAAGCGCGCGCGAAGGAAGAGAGAAAGAACAGAAGAATTAAAAAAAATTGATTTTTGCCACGTCAGGTGTCCACGTTGACTGTCGCCCACGATCGTGCACATAGGAGTGTGCAGGATATCAAATCTGTATATATATATTATGAAAATATACTTATATATTATTATTTCTGAAGTGTTAGATGACTTTAAAATTTTCATACATAATATCGTTTCTTCGCACTAGAAGCCATTGTTTTAGAAATAAATTATTAGTGAAATCATTTTATATTTAAGCATAGCATCATTTATTTTTATTTTTCATTTTATCAGTTCATGATCATTCACTTAAAAAATGGACGAGAGTTTGAGTTGAATAGGTGACATGTCAAATAAAAGCTTTAGTGATGTCAAATCTAAGAGTTTCATTGCTTGCAGCTTAACCATGCGTTTGCCACGTGCATTTTTTTTTTTAAAACTTCTACATGAAATTATTACAGAAAAACGATTAATGTGATGATTTTATTTATTTATTTATTAATAATATCAAATATTAACATAGTCTAGTTGATATTAGATGACAAAGTGATGCCAAGGATCGATTCCATCAGGTGTTATATTAGAAACCTATTGACTTCAAAGGGAAAATCGAACACGTTCATATTAATCATATTATATACCTAGTTTAGTAATTTCGATCCAAAATCCGCACCTGTTCGGATAATTTGCATGAAAAGCCATTCAGCTGGACTTTGGACCGGACCAATATCTCCTCGGCCCGTAGATTTTTGTGTGATATTTATAAATTATATTTTCATTACTTACATCTGGGCGCTTGTCCCAGTACACTGCGGCGATCTCTTACCAAGACTACGAAAGAGGTGAAACGACGGAGCGCACTGGAAGATACCTCATCGCGTTGAATTGGACTAGCCTTAGCCGATTTCTGCTACTCTTCGCGATCCGATTTTGCATCTCGCGGCTAAAATCGAATTTCTAGAAGCGGATCGGCCTTGCCCTAGATTTGTCAGGTTTGTCGCCTTTGTTAGTTTTGTTAAGTGCCGTCCCTTGTTCGATTGAAGACTTCTGGGTTCTGATTGATCTGGTATGCGATCGGATTCTAGTGGTGAAACATTTGTGGAAACTGATGTTTTATTGGGACTACTTTTTGATGGCGAATTTGAGGGCGACTGCTTCTTGTTAGACAATAATGTTTTTAGTTTAGTTTTGTTAGTAAAATGCTGAATTTTTTGGTGTGTTTTCTGCAGGTTATCCCTCTCACCTTATTTTTTGCAATTAAAATGAGCTTCCAGATTGAAATCCAGGTAGATCAGGAAACCTTCCATGACGTCATGTTATTCAATAGAAAATCTCTTTTAAAGATCATTTATTTATTTATTATTTTTCTTTAGTTTGCAGGTAACTTTGATTTGTAATGTGATCCCAATCTCTAGTATCATTCGTTATATATATATATATATATTATTTATTTATTTATTTTTGGGATTATGGGGACTGATGCCAATATCCTACGGCACCAATTGGGTAAATAATATCCTTTCTTATTATTCTTAGTAGTATGTAGGGCAACACTAACTTGGACAGTTCAAACTTCAATGAGCTCCTTCCTTTGCTGTTGTGTATGACTACATGCTATTTGCAATCTTGTGCTGCCCTTTATACTTTGAAATTTGAGGGATCAAAGTTTTGCTGAATCATTGCGGACGTAGTTGACATTTTGTTAAGGTTAGGTTTATTAGCTCATGAGTGGCCTGCACATCTCATGACTTTTCCTGTCTCAAAAGGCTCCTCAAAATGTAGGGAAGTCTTTGACACTTATCAGTGTCTGTGGCTTACTACACCTGAATGTAGGATGTGCTCCCTTAGCATGTTTTCATCAATGTTATGTGACAAAGACAGTTAGCATTTAGTAAAGATGATTCTTGAAGTGAGAGTGAATAGACTCGTGATATTGTAAGCCTATATTACAAATTTGGTTAATATGGTCACACATTTGTGCTGTGCACACAAAAAAGTAATTTAAGAAAATTGCCTTTTTTTAATCCTATTTGATTTAGCATATATGCAAGTTCCATAATCTTTCTCTTCTTTTTTCTTTACTATTATATCCATAGGTAGGAAACAAGAATTGAAAGAGGCATCTTACAATATCTATGAACCTTTATAGGGATCACTTCTAGAAGCATAACCTGACAACACACTGCTAAACTTATGAGAACCAGATCCTTCATCCATCTGATTTCTCACAAGTACATCATTTTTTCTTTTATATACACGCTAAGAAGAAAAAAGAAAAACAAAAGTTGAAGGAATCATGTTCCTTTGTTCTAGACAAGTCAATCATCCTACTGTGAATTTTATATAGAATCCACTTAAATTTTATTCCAACGGATGATCTTCTTTATCATTGTAAGCTTGTAATCCTTGCCTTATTGTCTTATTGTCTAGTATCTTCAATCAGGTTTATCTGAGATTTTGAGTCTTTATTTTGCTGTCAATTTGTAAAGAAAACAAGTTTGTTACAGTGTGAACAGTTTTTGGTTGCATGTGACTTTTTTTTGCTTTAGACTTGAAAGATCATTTCTCTTATTCTTACCTTTCTTACTAATTTCATTAACATAGAATGTAAAATTATTCTTATTATTTTTTTCTCCTACTAAATCTGTTCACTGGATAGACTATTTGACTGTTCGATTTGCTCCATTCACAGGATTCTCTTTGTAAGTAGCATTTGTATTCTAAACATCTAAACTCTTGTAATTATTTCCCTCAAAAGAGATTTTGCATTTGGTCAAAAATGGAAGCATGGAAAAATTGTAAGCTCAATCATGTTACATGGTGGTCTAGTCTGAGGGTTCTTCCCATTCAATTACAACTCAATAGCCATCTATGAAATCAAATTACTAGATTGATTGGGCGAGCTCTTGAATACACCATTTTTGCATTTGGTCAAAAATGGATGCCAGAACAGGAGTTGGATCTGCAAACCAGAGACCTAAACTATCGTCACCAAATTCTGATGATCTTAATGTTAGATTGCCAGAGGTTAGCATATCAGGTGTTCCAAGGCCTGTTCTGAATTACTCAATTCAAACAGGTGAGGAGTTTGCCCTTGAATTTATGAGAGAACGAGCAATGTCCAAGAAACCAACTGCTCAATATGCAGCTAAAGATCAAAATATAACTACCATTTACATGGACACTAAAAATGTGTTGAGCATACCACAAACATGGTCTGAAAGTGCCTTGGATGCTTCAGTGCCCACAACCTTAGATAATCGTCATCTAAAGGATTTTGAGAAGAAAAATTTAGCTGATACTGAACATAGAGGTCATTATGCATCATCAAGGTCAATGATGCAGATATCATCTGGTGAGGCAAGTGGCCGAACAGCTTCACTTGGATATACTTCTTCAGGAGCTTCTGACATCTCATCAAAAAGGATGAAATTTCTATGTAGTTATGGTGGTAAGATCTTACCTAGACCCAGTGATGGAAAACTGAGGTATGTTGGAGGTGATACACGTATTCTACGAATAAGCAGGGATACTTCGTGGGGAGAGCTTGTGCTAAAGACAATGGAAATATACAATCGACCTCATATGATTAAGTATCAACTACCAGGGGAAGATTTGGATGCTCTTATATCCATTTCATCTGATGAAGATTTGCTAAATATGATTGATGAGTATAGTCTTCTTGAAGGTGGTCAGGGATGGCAGAAACTCAGGATGTTTCTATTTGCTTCAGATGATACTGATAATGGATGCTTCAGCTTAGGCTCTGTGGAGGGTGTTTCTGAGATCCAGTTTGTTGCTGCAGTCAATGGCATGGATTTTGGTTCTGGAAAATCCTCATATGGACATGGATTAGCAAACACTTCACTAAGTGATCTAGACCAGTTGCTTAATCTCAATGTTGAGTCTGAAATAGCTAATGCTTACACTGGTATGACTCAGTCATCTGGTTTTGTTATTGCCCCTGTAGCATCTTCCACTACATTTGCTTCAGGACTGCAGCAAAGCTCTTCTACTGATTATCATAGTCATTCACATGGTTTTGATAACCATAGATACAGTTATGTTGAAGGTGAGCACTATGTTTACAATCCCATCAGTCCACCTGATATATACCGAAATTCAAATAACAGCACCTCCATTCCTCTATCTGTGCCCCCTGATTATCAATATGCAAGAAATTATACAGATTTTGGCATTTCTATTCAACCAGGCCAACAATCTTTCAATCAAGGTGTGCCGCAAGATCATTACTCTGGTATAAGTACGTTTGATCAAGAGACTGCAACAAGAGATCAGAGTTCAGCAGCTGATAGTTTCTCCTATAAAAAAATGGATATTGAACATATTGGCTCCCACATTCATGAACCTAGTTCAACCATACAGCAGCATGATGCTTCAGTTTTGAGTCATGTCCATGCAGGAAGTATGCATGTTGTTGCTGAGAAAGAGAATCTAACACTTCCTGTAACTAATATAGGGAAGCAATTAGACACTACGCCAGTATCATCAGTGAACTCTGTGAATGCTGGTCACAGTTCTGACCTAAATGAAGATGACCATGACAATCGTGGTGGTTCGGCACCTGGTAATATGGATGATGAAGCTGATGCATCTGATGTAAGCTTCAATAATCTACCTTCAGGGCCTTTCCGAGGTTACCAATCTGAACGACTTTCTAGGGAACAGTTAGAGCTCCTGAACCGATTATCTAAATCTGATGATTCCCTGGGCTCTCAATATCTAATAAATCAGGCATGTTTGATGGCAGCTCAAGAATCCATTGCTGAAGGAGCTGATAACATAATTGAGGGAGAGCTGGCCTCACAATCTGAGAAGTCTCTATTATCTCAGAAACCACCATACCAAAGTAATGAAACTATCGAAGATGATTCTGTGCAATCTGAAAAAAATAAACAAGTGGTAAATACACCTAGTCAAGCTAATAAATTGGAAACTCTCACCCTTCCACATGGATCAGAAGTTGTTAAGTTTTCTCAGAATATGAGTACTTCAACCAATCAGGCTATGCATGATCAACAAGGGAGGAAGATTCAGAAACCTGAGTTTCAAATTGCACCTTCAAAGTCTGTCTCTGATAAGGCTGCTGTTCAGGAAGAAAGGATCTTACAGGATTCTAATATGAACAAACACACAGACAAGGTCACAAGTATTGTTGATATCAAAGGTGCACATGTTGATGAATCTTCCATTAAACCTCTGGAAGGTCCCGTTCTTCCTGAGAATCCCTGGGTTGACACACATGCTAAGATCACACATAGTGCTGATGTTGGTGAGCATGCTGTATCTCTTTCTTATGGTGACAGCACCATTGGAGGTCACTCGCTGGAGGAATCTTCTGGACCTCCCGAGAGGAAAGATATTCTTATCGATATTAATGATCGATTCCCTCCAAATCTTCTCTCTGATATCTTCAGTAAGGCCAAAGAGGATTTGTCAAATATAAATCCCCTTCACAAATATGATGTTGGACTGACTGTAAACATGCAAAACCATGACCCTCAGCATTGGTCTTTCTTCAGAAATCTGGCTCAGAATGAATTCAACCATAAAGACTATTCTTTGATGGATCAAGATCATATTAGTTACCAATCCCAAATTGCGCAATTGGATAATAAGAAAGTTGATTTTGGTCAGATCAATGCACAAATTGAATTTATTGAGGAAATGCAAGAATCATCTAGTGCAATGATAGAAGATATCAACATTTTGCACAAAGGTGAAGGTCTGCAGGTGGAGAATCCTTTTACAAAGTTTGGAGAGACATTAAGAACTTGTATTTCGGAAAATGAGGTATCCATTTTGTATGGTGAACAATAAATTCCTTAAATTTGTTTTTATTTTATCTGTCCAGACTCTTTTATGAGGTATAATAATTCTTTTTTGTTTATATTCTTTGATCTTAGGAATTAAGATACGATGGTGGGGAGGCTGCTGAGCCAGATTTAGATGTTTCTGCTTGTGATCTGGACCTTAGTAATGTGCAGGTGCTATTCTTGTCTTACTGCTGTATTTTCGAAAATAGATACTATTTGTCTTTGTAATCATATGCCAAAGTGGTCTTGCTATAACCAAGGTGACCAGATCTAAATATAGGGTAATATTAATGTTCTTCTGCTTCATTTTGGCTTTTGAAGAAAGCTACATTGCAGACGTGAGCAAATTTATTGCTAGAGTTGATGAAATCAACTTGGATTAAAGAAATTGGTCAAAGACGATTGGAGTCTTTAGTTGTCTCTTTCTGCTCATGTAGTTAGGAACCACCTTTTGTTGCACTCTCATCAATTTCCATTTTGCTTGACCATTCCAGAATATAATTCTAAAAGTTTCACATGATCAGATAATTAAAAATGAGGATCTTGAAGAGCTACGTGAACTAGGTTCTGGTACTTATGGCACTGTTTACCATGGAAAATGGAGGGGAACTGACGTTGCTATAAAGCGAATAAAGAAGAGCTGCTTTACTGGTCGATCATCTGAGCAGGAGAGATTGGTATGCCAATTTTATTTTTGCTGACTGACAATATACTTATATTTAAGTAACTGACAGATCAAGAGAAACATAGAACAGGATATTTTTGGCCACACTAATAAGTGATTGCTCTCAGACCAAGGAGTTCTGGCGGGAAGCTGAGATTCTTTCCCAACTCCATCATCCCAATGTGGTTGCCTTCTATGGTGTTGTAAAAGATGGGCCAGGTGGAACCATGGCAACTGTAACAGAATTCATGGTTAATGGTTCTCTTCGACATGTTTTATTACGAAAGGACAAGTAAGATATTTTGACCTTTCCTTATTGATGGATTCTTTTGTATCATATCAGTTATCATTTTGCCTTTTTGGGGTGCATTAACTTACAGGTATCTTGATCGTCGTAAAAGACTTATCATAGCAATGGATGCTGCTTTTGGAATGGAATATTTGCATTCTAAAAACATTGTTCATTTCGATTTGAAATGCGATAACTTACTTGTAAATCTTAAAGATCAATCACGTCCAATTTGTAAGGTATGCTCCCTAATCTTAATCTTAATATTATTCTCTATCATTATTTGGTTATGCTATCCATTTGTTGGGCCATGCAGAGGTTGACCTTGTATGGACTGGAAAGTTGATCATGCTGATGATTTTTCAAATGTTGGCTAACTTTGTAATTCATGTTATCCAGGTTGGTGATTTTGGTTTGTCAAAAATTAAGCGAAATACTCTAGTCTCTGGTGGTGTTAGAGGCACACTACCATGGATGGCACCAGAATTATTAAATGGAAGCAGCAATAAGGTGTCTGAGAAGGTAACCATGTTCTTGTTTCTTCATTCAGTTTCTATCATGAATAGAAAATGCCATCTTCTACACTTAAATTGCTTGGAGCTGACCTTGAAATACACCTCACTTAACAATGTAAAAATTTCTTCAGCTTCAAAATATAGAAAATTTATCTTTCTTTGGTATTAACTATTTTCATCTTTAAATCTAATGCAATCAATAAGATTCTTTTTTTGTTTCACTTGTGTGGGTTGTCAGATTGCTCTTCTAAATCAAAGAGTTTCTGACTACCCAGGGATGCACTTGCATTTCCGCCTATCCTTAGTATCAAATCTGTTGATGGCTGCAGGTAGATGTTTTCTCCTTTGGCATTGTCATGTGGGAAATTCTCACCGGGGAAGAACCTTATGCCAATATGCATTATGGTGCAATCATAGGTATGTGAAAAATTGTACAGGATATGTGATTCAAGTATATAATACAAGTGAACTTTTTTCTACTTTTGTATTTTACTGTTTTTTCTTTCCTTTGGTACTTTGTATCAGTTTCTGACTTATTCTAAAACAGTCAAGATCCCAGTGATTCAACTAAACAACCAACTTGTTTTAGGAAAATATGTTGATTGTCAGGTACTTGATAAATTCTAGCGGAATGTAGTATTTGACTTATTCCAGCTCATTAGAATCACATTTGTATTGTTATGAAGAGCTGAGAGCATGCTAGACTTAAGGTGTACTATTGAAGAAGATATGCCTACTGATTTCATTTGAATAAATTTTAGTAGTTAGTTAGCCTTGCAACGCAAGAGGGAACACTAGATAGATTAGTGTGCCAATCAATTACCGATATGAGGGTTGCATGCATCAACCGACTTTCTCTGGGGGAAGATGGAATCTCCATAGTAAAAGTTGTTTTATTATATTTAATTGAATGAAACAAGGTGTTATAATATTAAATTTTACCTAAGGACTGAATTGTAATTTCTAAAAGTTATGGAATTATTTGCAAAATTGCCTATTTAATTTTACCTAAATACTGAATTGTAATTTCTAAAAGTTATGGAATTATTTGCAAAATTGCCTATTTAATTAACCCCACTTTTTCCAAACTCATGCCCTAACTCTTGTTGATTCTCCACGACACACACGTGACATTGCCACTCTTTCTCTCCCTCTTATTCTTGTTCCTCTATTGTTGCACACATCATCTTCTCTGTGTGCCTACTCTGCTTGTCATCATCATTGAAACATCAACATTAGGTGACGATTGCTGCAACTGTTGCCTCCTTTACAGCCACTGCAATGCTGTTGCTGCTGTTTCCACCAAAATACCTTTGCTACAATCGCAATGCCATGGCCGCTGCTACAACACTGTTGTCGCCACCACAGTGCTGCCGCGGCCATAGTAGTGTCGTGATAGCCACTAAAACAACATTGTCAAACACTGCATCATTATTATTATTTCCTTTGGTGTCGATGACCCTGCTTGGTGTCACACCTATTCCAGTCAAGAGAAAAGGAAACATAAAACCCCTTCTCTCCTTGCTTTGTTGATGGTGAGATCTTTTTATTTATCTTATTTTTGTCTTTTTTTTCCTTTGAGACTCAAATTTAAAACTTATTTGTTCGATTGGAGTAGTTTGTGTTGTCATCTTTTAATCTTTTACTAAGCTGTATGGGGGAATAGATTTAAGAAAATCTTTGTGATCCACCAACTGGAGGAGTTTAGAGTTTTTTGGGTGAGCTAGTGCAAATTCAAGTCTTTGTTCAAGTGGGTGTTTCCTGCTTAATTCTATTTGATGATTAAATTGATAAAACATAATTATAAGATTAACTAAATATGCTATTTTCAAAGAGGAAAATTTCAAAAGAAGATATTGCATCATAAAACTAGAGTTAAAGATAAATCTGTGTTGTTGAGACAATTAAAAGAACGAAATTTATTTAATAACTCATTGTGCTGGTTGCTTTCTATATAATTGGATATTTGTTTCTTATTGTACAGTTGACTATTTGCCTCTTGCTATGCATTCAGATGGATATATATTTATGTGGATGATAAACATGGGTTGACTTATTGTTTTGAAAATCACTCTACACTATTGCCTTAGATACTTTATAAATTGCTTGACCTTGTATGTTACTCTTAGTTCTTATTGCTTTACACTTGTGTACCATTGTTATTAGTGATATTTAAACATGATTAGATGATAAATATCTTAGGATAATGCTTTAAGGAACTTGACCACTTTAAGAACACTAAAAACTGAGATACAAATCTATTTCAATCGAAGTAGTACAATATTGAATGAACTATTTATATTATAAAGCTATAGCTGGACACTGTAAAGAGGTTGATTAGTTATATTGAATTAAGGAATCAAATGCATTACTTGTATTATAGAGCCTTGACTTCTAACTAAAAAAAGATTCTTGAGTCCTTTCACCTGTTTATATTCATCAACGGTTTTATATGAGGTGCATCCTTCATTGGGTGGATTGCGGGTCGTTCGCCTTCTATGTGGGATACATTTTTCATTTTCGGCTAGTTTGTGGGTCGTTCATTCTATATGCACATACATATGATACACTTAGTAGTGAGTGAATTGGAAGTCATTACTTTTCTATAGCGTGCATCTTTACTGGGTGGATTGCAAGTTATTCACCTTTTATTTTATATTCTATGTTTTATGCATTCTCATATCAGGTGGATTATAGGTCATTCATCTCTATATACAATGCATTCCTTAACAGGTGGATTGCAGGATGTTTGCCCTCTCTATAAATTGTGTTGACTTTCATGTAAAATAAGATCGAAAAGTGTGTAACAATGTAAAAGAGGAAAGGAAAAATAATGAACTATTTAAAAGGAATGAAAGAGGAATAACAAGAATTAATTAATGATGCTAAAAATAATATGAAAACAAATAATTTGCTAAATATTCTTATTGTTTTCTATGAGATCATATCATGCACATCTTTTCTTACCTCATCTTGCTTTTGTGTGCCCACTTTCTTTTTTTCCTTTGACCTCTAGGTTCATAGACTCAAGGCGATCTTGAGGTTTGAATACTTGCTTTAGGATGTTCATGCTCAGATATATCTGGTGACACTATTAAAGATGGATTTATTAGTTTTCATATATTTTATTTTTAAAGATATTTAATAAAATTTTAGCATTTATTATTGACACTCTTGTATCTTCATTAGTGATGCTATTATGTGGTTACGGTGCACTAGTAGATATTGTCATGAGCAAGAAGTTGATCGCTCATATAGGGACATTGCCTTTCATGTCATGACACAAGATGTAGGGGCTATATTTTTTAGGTTCATGTAGTCTAGTATCCTAGAATCGATATAAACTTTACTAGGTTTGTAGAACTTGAAAAAATAGAACTTTGTTGGTCTTTTTAGTAAAAGTAAAAAACTTGATATCATTTGCATCATCATCCTCCACCAGAAAGAATTGAACTTTTAATTATATTTTCTTTTCCTTCTTCCCTTTCAACTAGTAAAGAAAAACTGTCTTCCAAGAATTGAGAACTAGTTTCATTGTTGACTTCTTCTTTAGGCATCCCTTTTAGTGAACATGGAAATGTTCAAGTTACTATTAGATAGAAACTTTTAGTCCATAATAGATGAGAGTGTTGGTATTGAGACTCGATCGATGAGTGTGGCCTATGAAGAAGTCAACATCAACACACAAAGATAAACTTTCAAATGTCTTATAGGAAGGTACTAAATCCTTATATTGAAATTAGGCCAAAATTTAAGTTGGCAAGCTAAATAAATAGGGAATAATATCATGTAAATATGAAGGTTATGAGAGTGTGTCGGCTCTCGTGAATGTAAGGACATAATCTAGTGTATTTTCTCTTTTAAGTCGACAATGAACATCAGCTTGTACTTTGTAATAATCATTCCTTATAGAAATTCCATGGTTCATTGTTGACTTCTTCTTTAGGCATCCCTTTTAGTGAACATGGATAGAAATTTTTAGTCCATAATAGATGAGAGTGTTGGTATTGAGAGTTGATTGATGAGTGTGGCCTATGAAGAAGTCAACAAATGAAGATAAATGTTCAAATGTCTTATAGGAAGGCACTAAGTCTTTATATGGAAATTAGATTAAAATTTAAGTAAGTTGGCAAGCTAAATAAATAGGGAATAACATCATGTAAATATGAATGTTATGTCACTATGTCGGCTCTTGTCAATGTAAGGACATAATCCTATCTATTTTTTTTTACGTCGACGATGAACATTAACTTCTACTTGGTAATAATCAAAATTCTATGGTTTAAAATCACATACAAACATATTGACTCATATGTCATTATGTTAGACATGTCGGTCAATATTATCTTATGTCAACACTCAACACCTCATGACATGCTATAATTTTCAAAATAATGTCAAAATTGTACAATTTCATATGGAAAATAAAATTTAAAGCTTTTTTTTTCATCTCCTTTTTCCTTCCATCTTCAATTTGCCACCGACACCATACATGAGAAGGTTGGCACGATATTGAAATAAAGTTAACAAACTGAAACTCCTGCACAGTTCGAGATTTTGAATCTTAAGAAATTTTTCCTCCTAATATTGAGATTCGTCTCTCTTCTTATGTGCTTATTGTTGGGGTTGCAAGGTTGTAAACAGAGTTCCACATTGAAAACACATGGGAAAGATCGTGGACTTATAAGGGAAAGACATCTCCATTAGTATGAGGCCTTTTGGGTAAAGTCCAAAAACAAAACTATGAGGGCTTAGGCCCAAAGTGGATAATATCATACCATTGTGGAGATATTTAAATTTTTTCAGTCCTAACAATTGGTATCAGAGCCCAGACTGCCAGAAGGTCTAACCGCCGATTGTGCACAAGAGCTATAGTCTAATCGAACCATGTGAGTAGAGTATTGACCTCAAACAAAGAAAGTAGGGGCTTCTGTGTCCGGATCAAGAGGATAAGACACCAGGCAGAGAAGTCCTAGTTGCGGCTAGGCAAGGAAGTCCTAGTAGGTCGGATGAACCGAGGGGCATGAAGTCCTGGTGGGTCGAGGATCGGATGAGGAGGCCTTGTGGTCCTTTGTTTGAGGGGGGGATTGTTGGGGTTGCAAGGTTGCAAACAAAGTCCCACATTGAAAACACATGGGAAAGATCATTGGCTTATAAGGGAAAGACATCTCCATTGGTATGAGGCCTTTTGGGTAAAGCCCAAAAACAAAACTATAAGAGCTTAGGCTCAAAGTGGACAATATCATACCATTATGGAGATATCTAAATTTTTTCGGTCCTAACACTTATATACTTAGAACTCTTGGTTTAGTGGAAAGAAGTAGGAATAAGAGTCAAATTCAAGAAGTTTGTAGGGTTACTCACTTGTGACTCCAAATGGACTCATATTAGTCAATATGCTAATAAAGTTATAAGTAAATGATGCAACACCAAGAACTGTGATCTCACACATGTAATCTTACACAAAAAAAATCTCAAAACTTAATTGCATTAATCTAAAGATCCTTCAACAAGAGGGGTTAGGGTTCCTTCTAATGGTTCAACGAGTCACTCTTCCAACCCAAAAAAATTAATAAGAAATTAACTAATTCCTAATTCCTAATCAAATTAATAAGAGGGGTTAGGGTTCCTTTTATAAACCTTTTCTTCATTTCAGACACCTTCCGAACAAGAAAAAGGTATGAACTAATCATGGGTGACAAAAGTTTTTGCATCTTAGTAGCATGCTTTAAGTGCCGGAGTTTCGATTCAGGATTGAAACAATACGATTTCGGTATCATATCATGTCGTGCCGATACAGTTTCGGTATTTTTTTAATTTTAAAATATAAGTGTATATTAATTTTATTAATATTTGATTATTAAATATGCTTACTATTCATGTTATATTATGAGGTGTTGAGTTCATATTTTAATATTTTTTCATAAGATAATGTCTATTAAATTTTTATAAAAATTATTAAAAAAATAAGTAATTCTCAAAATTCAAAACTAAATCTAAAATTATAAAATTATTCGAAAGACTCAAAGATTATTATAAAATTATTCGAATGTCTTAAATTATTTTTTGAATGTATTTGTAATTTGTAATTTTTTATAATTTATTTGAAATATTTAATAATATTTAAGAAAAATTTTAGATTATTTTAAATTCACATTTAATTTTCAATATATATTAAAAATTTTAAAATTATTTAAAAAAATTATTTTTTTAACAATATATTATGTTTGTAACTATTATATATAATTAATAATTTATTTATAATAAAATTATCTATTTTAAAAATAAAAATTTAATCTTAAAAAAATCACGGCAGTAGTTGTGACTCCACGAAAGTCACTGCGGGGTCGCGACACCCTCTGTATCCCAGAGGTGTTGTGATCTCGCGGAAGGCCGCCGCGGGGTCTCAATCCCCTTCACCATAATCTTGCGATGACCTCACAAGGCCGCCGCGAGGTCACAATGGTATCGCGGTCCCGGTGCTGTGTAGGCCCCATACCATAATGGTAAATACTGTCTGTTTTGGAATCGACATTTCAAACTATGCTTTGTAGTAGCCATGATTTAGAAACAATAATGTTAAAGATAAATCTACTTGCATTAAAATTTAAGAAAATATGACCTAAATGTAGAAGATTGAATATCTTTAGAATGTTAGCATATCATGCTTTATAATCTGAAATTTGATCTTATGTTTATATAAGTTAGTAAAATAAACATACATTAAAATTAATTTTCTCATAATAAATAATCTACTATAGTAGTTATTATGAGACAATTCAGTTCATGAATGCAAGAGAGTAAGCTATTATATTTATAAAGTATATAATAATAATCATTACTTTGTATAATTTTGTTCTTTGTGTCGACAGTCAATATGAGTCTCTCTTATCAATCAATTCAATAATAAATAAGAAAATAGACTTTCTAGTATGACGATCTTTGAAGTCACAAATTGCCTCATGCATTTTTATTTCATGATAGTTGTTTGGTTCAATTTCCTCTTTTGTTTTCTCAAGATAGCATGAATTATTATATGTAAGCGTAGGTCATGATAAATTGCATGTCAAGAATTCTAAGTGAGGTACAGTTCGAAATCGATGGTTTAGAATTGCTGATTCGACGGTTCAAAAAATCTTGACCCTTAACCTAAACCTTCAAAGGCACTTACGGTCCATGGTTCGGAACCACTAATTACGGTTTGGTTCACTAATCACGACGTTTCAAAGTTATTATTTATATATATATATATTTTAAAAATTATAAATTTAGAAAAGAATAAAAAATGGGTTGAACTTATTTAAGTTGCCTATGTATTCCCTTAGGATATAGGGGAATCAAAGGCTACGTTCGCTTACCTTTTAATCCTTATTACCTTAGGATTCACTTCTATTTCTCATTCCTGTAGTGGTAGTTCATTCGATATCAAAATCTTCTACCACAACCTTTGAAAGTTGCATTTCTTATTTTGTTTTTGCAGCTTTCGTCCAATCATCATGTAACATTAGAGCTTTCAAAGAGTTAGAGCGAAAATAGATCGTCTTTCGTCCAAGACATTACCTCCGGAACTAAATGTTTGTTCTACAACAATGGTTGACACCGGATAATGTAGAATCTTTTTTGCTATGATAGAGAGGACGAGATAATTTTGGGTTTCCTGCGACCACCATCGTAAAATATAAAAATTTAGCTTGCTATCTCTTCAATTGAAATAAACAAATAATTCTCAGTTCTGGCCCTTAATGTCACTGTTTTATAATTATCTTTACTCTTACTATAATTATGTATTATAGACCACTTAACTTTGCATTTGATCAGTATAATAAATGACGACTAAGGCGGCAACCTAGGCGGAAGGTGGACATCAACCGCTCCTCCTTTGCATGAGGCTACGTTTTAGGCGATCAAAGTCAACGTAGGTTAAATTCACCTCCTTCTGCCTCGAACTGCCGTTGCTGCTGCCATCGCTATCACTGCCACTATTGCTGCCATTGTCGCAATGCATCTGAATGCGTTGCCTAGGCCCGACGACGAGTCTAGATCCATTGCGCGAGCCCAGCGATGCGTCCGGACATGTCGCGCGATGTGTATGGACATGTCGCATGATGCGTCCAGATGTGTCACACGATGTGATCCGAATCCGAAACACACCGAAAACAGAAAATAGAAACTAAGTTTTTATTTTTTAACTTAGGATTTAATCGATTAATAATTTCAATCAATTTCCAGGTATGATTGGGATAATTTAAATAGATTTAATTAAAGGTTAATAAAATTATCCTATTAATTATATATATATATATATTTAAAAAAAATAGATTAAATTTTTTATTTTTAGTTAATATATTTAGATTAAGTTTTTTTTATAGTAAAAAAATTCAACTACCTAGGCACCGCCTAGGCGGTAGGCGGTCAGACTGCCCCGCCACCGCCTATCGCTATTTACAACACTGCATTTGATACTCGTGATTCTTTTTATCTAACATTATCATTGCTATATTTTAGTGTGATGAGACATGTATATCACTCAATTTATATCTTTTGATCAATTTTGTATATTCGGTAATAGTCTTTACTATATATATATATATATAATTTTATTATCGAACAAATTATATCCTTTGATAAATTATTAATGAACATATCATTCAAGTCAAATGGTCTCAATAAACTTGCGTTGGATGAATAAAAAAAAGAATAAAACCAATGAGTGACCTACTAAGAGAGATAAATGAGATGAGCAAATTGAATGAGTTTATTGGCTCTAATAGAAAGGTGGAATAGTCTCACATTGAAAAATTCAAGGCAAATGAGTTGGTTTATACTGAATCACACCATCAGAACTATTAACAGGTTATAAATATTATTAAATGAAAGGATCTCTATTCATCTCTTTGTTATTGATTGAAAAAATTTGAATGGTTTAAAAAAATCATCTAATACTTTATTTTTTC
This sequence comes from Hedychium gardnerianum, assembly GCA_038050645.1. Lineage (NCBI taxonomy): Eukaryota > Viridiplantae > Streptophyta > Magnoliopsida > Zingiberales > Zingiberaceae > Hedychium > Hedychium gardnerianum. The sequence continues at coordinate 5,447,297 of JBBUKS010000021.1, forward strand.
TAAAAAATACAACATGAACCACTGGGTCAATGGTTCATTTCGGGCTTGAACAATGATCGGCTCGTTGAACTGGTCAACAAGTAACTAACCATTGACTTGGTTATAGTTTCGGGCCAAATAGCATCTGGCTCATGGGCAGGTATAAGTTATTTAGGGATTATTTTAGCGACATTTTAATGAACTGTGCATGTAGATTTTAGTATTTCTCATTTTACGTACTTAATTTTCATAATACCCAAATCACGTAGCAAAATACCCCTCTTTCTTTCACGCTATCAGCTAGTTTCATCCAAAACTGACTGATGGACTTGTAGAATTCCGAATCACATCAAATCAAACTTATATACTCTTAGAAGTCTCCTTAATGTATTTATGCCTACAAATCTAAATTTGATAGTGTAAATTGAGAGCAATGAATTTTTAAACTTGCAAAGGCTTGATGAAATTTGTCACAAGCTCATCATAAGACCTAGGACAATAATACTCACTAACCAATACTACTAATGAGTTCCTAGGACTCCCCTGATTCGGTGTAGGTCCATCAGTCATTTATTCGAAACTGGCTAATGGACCTAGAGAATTCTGAATCACTTCAAATCAAAATCAATGTACTCCTGGAAGCCTCCTTAATGTATCCATGGCCTAATATCTAAATTCGATAGCATAAATTGAGAGCAATAATTTTTAATTTAGGCTCGATAAAATTTGTCACAAGCTCATTATAAGACATAGGACAATGATATTCACTAATCAATACCACCAATGGGTTCCTAGGACTCCCTTGATTCGAAAAATATCAAACTTCTAAATTTTCTAATGGTGTGGTCCATCAGTTTTATCTGAGATTGACTGATGACCAAGAGAACTCCAAATCATTTCAAATCAATACCAATATACTCCCGGAAGCCTCTTTAATGTATCCATACTCTCATATTTGAATTCGATAGTATAAATTGAGACCAGTAATTTTTAAATTTGCAAAGATTCGATAAAATTTGTTATAAACTCATTATAAGGTCTAGGACAATGATATTCATTAACCAACACCATGGGTTCCTAAGACTCTCCTGATTCGAAAAATATCAAACTTCTGAATTTTCGAGTGGTGTAAGTCCATCAGTTTCGGACAAAATTGACTGATGAACCTAAAAAACTCACTTCAAACCAAAATTAATGTACTCCCGGAAGCCTCCTTAATGTATTTATGCAATCGGGTCTGAATTCGATAGTGTAAATTGAGCAGTAAATTTTTGAATGTGTAGAGTAAAAATATAGAGAAATCTCGTGATTATTTTGCGAAAGAAACTATCGAATTTAGATCCGTGGGCATAAACACATCAAGGATGCTTCTAGGAGTGCATTGATTTTAGCTTGAAGTGATTCGAAGTTCTCTAGATTCATCAATCAGTTTCGAACAAAATGTATGAAAGAAAGAAGAGGGATATTTCAAGAATATGCTATGTGATTTGAGTATTATGAAAATTAGGTACGCGAAATGAGAAATACAGAAACATTGTGGTCGAGTAAAATGCGAATCTTTTAGAGTTATATCATAAAGGTCTTTTAAGATCATTTCTTGTGGCTCAATTAAGTCTTCTTTTTTGGGTGATAAAGATTTTGGGTGAATCAATTAAGTCTTCTTTATTCTTAGAAGTATCATGATTGCAATATTGTTTCCACTATGTTTGATGGGCCTATTTTTCTTTTTAAAGGGATCAAATTATCATAGATTTATTTAGAGTTGAGTTATGTGAATCAAGCAATAATTTAAGTAGAGGCTTTAAATGTTGCTTTTAAAGTAAATGTCACTTTTGGATAAGCTACTTTCATCTCAACTTAAGTTTGTATATTTTTTGTTAATGATAATTTATGCATAGGTTAGGATTTACTACTTATCCCTTTGTAATAGGCCATTTATTTTGCTAAATGTTATCTTTAATCTCTATGGCTATATAATGCTTCAATGAAGTAGATGAAAAGTTTCCTTCTTGAATTTCTGGCCTAAGTTTGTTTTTGAATCAATTAAAATATTTGCCATAAATAAGAATTATTGTTAAACTTTTTAATTACTATGTAGTTGATTTGTAAAGTACGGCGGAACATAATTTTGCTTGGGTCATCGTACGATAGGGGTTTGGTATTAGTTTGTCTAGTTTGGTTTGGCTTGAGTACTTTGCCAAAATTCTTTGTGGATCTAATGAATTTCATTTTGAAAAATTGTGACCATTCGATAACAAATATTTTTTACACAAATAAAAAGTCTCATTTATTTCATTTAGTTGGTCAAAAGTAGAGGCATTGTCTTAACATACCTAGTTCTATTGATTATTATTTTTAGGCAAGGATTAAAATTTTGAGCTATGTTGAAGTTTCGATTTATGATGGGAACGAACTGTATTGTGTCGTGCCGATATGATTTTAGCATTTGAATTCTTATTTTATTCGGGTCTTTACCCTCAATTGATCAAAATTGACAAAAGTTAATGATATTGATGTACAGCTAGCACGTAGCTGCTATACGTTATAGCAATTACTTGCTAGTTGCTATACTATGGATCATGTTTAAATAGTATTAATTTTACATCTAGTGGGTCCTATGAAGTCCACTTTATTTGTTTCAATATTTGAATACTTGTTTTATTCAAGTTCTTAATTGATTGAAATTAATATAAGACAATGACACTGTTATAACAGCTACATGCTAGCTGTCACACATTGTAGCAACTACTAGGTGACTACTACACATTATAGCAGCTACTTGTTAACTTCTACACAAAGGATCATATTTAGATAGTGTTAATTTTACATCTAGTGGGTTGAAGTCCATTTTATTTGTTTTAGTATTTGAATACTTGTTTTATTCAGGTGTTCGCACTAATTGATCGAAATTAACATAAAACAATGACACTGTTGTAGCAGCTAATAAGTAGATGCTATATGTTGTAGCATAGTAGATCATATTCAGATAGTATAAATTTTATATCTAGTGGGTCCTATTGGTCCTCTCGGTTTGTTTTGTAATTTGAAAGCATAGTATTATTTAGATCTTCATCCTCAATTGATAAAAATAACACGATCAATAGGCTGTTGTAGCAGCTCGCATGTATCTGTTATACGTTGTAGCAGGTAGCTGATATATGCTATAACAACTACCTTCTAGCTGCTACACAATGAATCATGTTCAGACCCTTAGAAACAAAGAATTTGGATCGGCCAAACAACCTAAGGGTATTTTAGGTAGTTCCTATTCGATAGGGCACCCATTTGATAATTTTTACAAAAGGGACGCCCATTTGACAATTTGTTAAAGTTGGGGCATCCTTTTGATTTTTGTCCAAATTATATTTAGTTTTTTTTTAATAATATATTTTTCTATCTTAAAAAGGTTTATTTTTTATTGTTTACTTTGTAGATAAATAGAGGAAAAAATTAACCATCCTTACTTTAAGTGGGATTTTTTTCATGGATAGATAGAAAAAATACCATTGTTAAACAGCTTAAGAATTTTTTCGCTCATTGTTTACCCTCATGGACGGATGAAGAAGAGAAACATTAAAATGAAAGAGGAAAAAATTAACGAATAAAAGAAAATAAAAAATTTAAATTAATGGTTAGAAATGAAAAATAAAAATAAATAAAATTTTTTAAAATAAAAATAAATTAATTAATTAAAAATCGCAATGTTGTGACCTCGCGGTGGATGCGGCTAGGTCGCGACTGCCTCCACGAAGCCGCGACCTCGCGACGGACATAGCGAGGTCTTAGCTATTATCTCTGCGGCCTCGCGGAGGATGCCGCGAAGTCGCGATTGTCTTTGCGACCTTGCGGTGGACGCCGCAAGGTTGCGCTATCTCCCCGACGCCGTGTCGTTGCCGGTTTGTGGGCAGAATGAAAAATTCCGTCAGTGTCGATCGACACGACACGTATTTGATTCCTTGTTTTTAGGGGAGTGATTTAATTCTTTTTTATTATATGATATGCAACTAAGGCTATATCTTATCCATGGAGTTATTTGTAAAAAGTATAATATTCATTGCAACAATTTAGATAATTCGATCTAGATATCATGAATCTAAGCTCATACTATAAATGTAGTTTATGACCCTTTTGCCAAAGTTTCTCTTATTTATTTCATAGCAGTAGTGCTGTTTCCTCGCATCATGTCAATCTAAGCATATCAACAAGTACTTATGAAGTAATATGATGAACTTAGGACAACAAAAGAAAAAAATAATTTCCTCTTTTCTTGAATGATGAGTTTATACTATGAATTAAAATTTAATGGATGATTGTTAATTAGGTCAAAAGCAAAGAGATATGCATATGCTTTTTTATGGATAGGTCAATGATATGTAAAGATTTTATGAGTAATAATTGTAGAATTTTGAACTTAGCAACAAATTAAGTAAAATAAACACCAAGTAACTTTCAAAATATAAATTGTTCGGACATATCCATTGTTCTTCTTCTTTCTGGGTAGACGGTCCGGCCCCATATTTCGCCTACCAAGTAAGAAGCGCGACAGCTCTACATGGCACCCATGCATCACTAGAATTTCGATGGCTGCAAGTGTGCCTTGCGTGGGAATCGAACTCTCATTGCTCGGAAGAAATGCCAAGCCTCTTGCCACTACACCATGCCCTGGGGGGCAACACACATATCCATGGTTGAAGTTGCTGCAAGGATTGGTCTAATTAAGTGATGGAATTAAAAAATAATTCCCCCCTTGCAATGCATTGTGTATTGGGTTAAATTAACCTTGTATCATGTCCTATGATCTTGGAAGTTTTACATGAAATAAAATTTTGATGAAAACCAAACTATCACGAACACGTTTGGTCATTTGTTGTTCGCATGTGGACATAGTCTTGCTAACTAATTGGATCTTTAGAATGGATGGACATGCTTGGTTTTGAAGAGAGGAATTGAAAGTCTTGTTATGGTTTGGTCTTGTAGCAGTTTGTGAGAGGAAGCAAGATGGCTCACCTTGCATATCGAGAAGACCTTCGGAGCAGCATGCAGTGTAGGAAGATTTTGAGCTATGTTTGTTGGGTGTTCGAAGTGAATAAGAGGGTTTCCTACATGATTTTGGTCGGTTCTTCCACTGGGTGTTGGAGTTGAGTGTGTAAGCCGACCTAAACAATGGGCTAGAGAAAGAGGCTTCTTTGCCATGGTTGATGTGCTAAAGGTCCTAAATCATATTGCTATAGAGTATCTACAAAGGAAAGTGGTCATGTTGCTTTGCCTACTTGTTCCTTGGCAAATTAAACTTGGCTATAAATTAGACAAAAATTTGCACAAATGCCATATACCGCGAGAAATAGTATTATGGATGAGCAAAGGGATTTTCTTCTATTATTGTTTCTTAAGAAGAATGAGCAGGTGATAAGGTTTGCTTGGCTCATCTACTGCCGAAGAGATCTTTCCATTTTAGTGGTGGCAGAAGCAAGGGCCAATGGTTTTGAAGATGATTGGAAGTTGCCCTTGTTTGGTCTTAGAGAGGAAGGGTATATGTGCAAAGGTGGAGGAGGTTCAACAGGAGGATCTAAGAACAAACTAGCAAAGACTTTCCTAGTGTTGGATTCAACCAGAGGAGGTGAGAATCACCATGAGGGAGAGGGGTAGAGGAAAGAGAGCTGACGGAGGCAAGGTTTAATAAGTAATTATTGCTTTGTTGATGTGGTTGTTGGTTGTGGTGCTTGGGTTGTAAATGGGTGTGGTGGAAGATGTGCAAGTGATTGGGATGAAGCAATGTGGGGGAAGTTCGGGGTGTCAAACTCCCTTTTAGGAATTCAATTTGATACCAACTGATGTAACACCACAAACCAACAATCTCAAGTAGAGAATAAACCTCAATATTTAATTTAAAATTTTATTAATTGGAAGATCATTCAACAAGGGAGGGTGGAGGGTAAGTTCTTTTAAAGGTTCAATCTATATCTCCTAATTCTACAGACATAAAATACTTTTTTTTTCTATTTTATCTTTACTAGTTTAAAATAGAAACTTATAATTTCTATAACATTTAAACTTCCTAATCTAAACTTTCAATTTAAAATTTCTAATTTTAAACCATACAAGTAAATTTGTAAATTGATAGAAGGGAATCTTTCATTTCTAATTATCTCCTTGTTTATTTATTTTAGTTTGTTGTTTTGGGTTCTTAAGGTAGTGCGACAATTATGAGTTACTCATGGTTAGGGGCTTTGCTGAATGTTATTTAAAGGAGGGCATGTTGCTAGGTAGATTCTTTGGAGATTTGCTTAAAGACACTTTAGTCTCAGAAGGTGCTAAATGAGATAGAAGCTTTAGTTATTACATGATCTGTGGCATGTTGAATGTTTCTTCTAATAGTAAAAGTTATTAGAGGGTGCTTTTGGCATTGCATACTATGGTTCACTTAGGGTTCTTTGATCTCAAGAGTATAATTAAGGGAGGTAAGAGCTATCTTGTACGATAGCAAGGTTGCCTTTGTTTTTAGTTTTTCCTCAAGTCTATTCCAAGATGTCATCAAGTGACCTTTTTGGATTAAATCTTTGGACTTGATTTTAGGGGATAAACGACTAAATGAATGTGAATCCTTGCTGTCTATTGGGCTACTAAGATTGACATCACCCTTGAATTTTCTGTTTGCTTTTGAGGTTGGTTTTATGTTAAGGGTTCAGGGATTTCCTTTGTTGTTTAGTAGATTTCAACTTAATAGTTCTTCTTTGAGTATGTATTTTCACTTTCGGTGTATGAGAGAGAGTCTATACAACTATGGTCGTCTAAAAATGTTTTGGGCAACAATCTAGGGAAAGAATGTTTCACCATATTTGGTCAATATAATCTCCCATTTGGACGAGTACCAAAAACCTCCCTAAAATACAGAAAGAGGCTGTCCGACGAGGCAACTTCATAGACGTAAGGGTGTGTTTCAGGTGTAAGTTGTATTCTAGTTAATGCATTGTTGAAAATCACATTCAAGCAACTTCACATTTATTATCTTTTCTTCACCATCCGAAATATATAGAAGATGCTAGTGCACTTCCATATATTTGTCTATTTTAAGTCGAAGTCACCTCACTATGTTAAATCTATTAATTTCTTTTTCATTTTTATTCAATGATTGATGAACTTATTCATTTTCATCTTTTTCTACTAATTCATGTAGGCTATGGTTTGAGTTGGCATTGTTCTAGTTATGTGTATTAAGGACTCTTTATCTTTGTCTAGTGACTAATGACTTTGCTAGATTTTTTTTACTGATGAATCTGGTGTCATCCTTCATTTTAACACTAAGATTTGTACACCCACACTTGATATCTTACATCTCTCAGTGATGATAATGGTGATGTTTCTTCTCATCATTTCAGAAAGTTGACAAGTAATGATCCTTATCTCATTAAGTAGCACAATAAACAAAATACAGAATTAAGAAAATAAATATTTAGGTATGTGGATTTTGAGTGTAATAGTATGATAAATTTTGTGGGACTAAGATGTGCTGTATTTTTTGGAGGTGTATATTAGAGATATTAGTTAAATATAAAGTAACCAAAAAACTAAACAAAGTAATTTTCGGAAAAATGACGTATATGCAAACCTAGTTTGCTGATGAAGTTGCCACAGGGGTTTCAATTTCTCACCTGGTAAAATGAAGCAAATTACCTCTCTTTCTACCTTGAACTGGATCAAGCTGTGTTTATAATGGATATTGGACAGGATACTGTATGATGCTCCCTCTTTGCTATTTGTGTGGTGGGGTTGCAATGTTAGGTGGATGAATGCTGTTGGGGCTGTTTATATTCAATAGAAGACTGAGGTGGTACTCTAAAACTAGAATGCAAGTAAACTAGGCAGGATTGGATCTTGCAGCTTGGTGAGCCATAACTAGTTCTTTCTTGTTGTAACTGGGAGAGGAATGACATATGGATTCATTGTTGAACAAGGGTGAGTTAGACAGATTGCAGGGGAAGAAGTGAGCTGACCGTGGTTCAGGTGTGACAGGTAGAAGATAGGGATTTATTGATCTACTATGGGCAAATAGGGATTTTTGGTATTGAACCAGTGTCAAAGTTGGGCTGTAAGGTAGAAAAGCCAAATTGGTGCATGTTTGGTTGTAGGTATGATAGAACTATGGGGGCTTGGGGGTCTCTCTCTTATAGGCCATTACGAAAATTTAATTTGTTAAAAGTTGGCATAAATTTTACTAGGTTTTCTAGATAGAAATAGTAAGGACTTAACAAGTACTCAAAAAAGAAAACTAGAATTTTATTTTTAGCCTACCCGCCACATCATGTGAAAAATGGTAAAATAAATTTAGAAGTTTGTCATGTTGGTAAAATAAATCTTGAAATCAAAACATAATTTTGAGATTTCCCTATCTTTATGGTATTCTTGACAAAGCGTGTAAAACTGTGCAAGTCTGAGGAGACTTGGTAGTTAAAATCACCTGGCATGGGTTGACTATGCACAGCTTGCCGTCCTCTTTGTTTTCGGAGAGCCTCCAAACCTGACTACATATCCTCTTAGTTTTTATTTAAGGGCTGCATGAGGACTTTGCAGTAGAAATGCTTCATGATTGCATCCTTAATGAAAACATTAAGCACCCTTAACCAACCTTCTGAAGTTGTACTATGATATCAAACACATTCTCAGTTCGATACAGTAAGTTTTATTCTGGATATGTACAAACTGGACTGGGTGTTCGGTTAAAGTGGCAAACTTTACTGGGTGTACTAATTTGTTCAGTTCTTTAGAATAGCTCTTATATACTGCTTGTTTTTTTCCCCTCCCATATAAATCATGTAGTATGTAATTTGAAAGCTTTCTTGTCGAACCAATTTCACATTTGGATATTATGAATATTCCTAGTCTTGTTTGTCAATTTTTTTTCTTTCCATCCTTCCATTTCGCTAAAGCTATCTGCACATTTGATACCGTAGGAGGCATTGTGAATAACACGTTGAGGCCTCCAGTGCCTGCTACCTGCGACGCAGAATGGAGAAGGCTAATGGAGCAATGCTGGGCTCCCGATCCAGTGCACAGACCATCCTTCACCCAAATAGCCGGCAATTTGCGAGCTATGTCGGTGCAGGCTAAACCAGCCAAATGCTAGATAGTGTATATTCGGGCAAATATATTTTCCAGTTTGATGAGTGTTACTTTTATTGTTTTGAACTTGTGTGATAGAGTAACGATGTTCTAATTCAGTCAGTTTAGTACGATATCTGCATATGGAGTCTCTTTTTATTTACTTGTAATTTGGATTCACATAAAGTTTATATATCCGTAACCTGGAGATCCTACATTGGATGAATTATGCAATGGTAATTGTAATCAGGAATTTATTTTATTTATCTTTTTTCTTTTCAAATTTCAACGTGCTGAGGCCGTTGATATGTGATTAACTCTACGTATATAGCACAAGGCGTTCTCCTTCAGCACTTTTGGAGCTTCTACAGAGCCTTGTAAAGCTTTTTCGCAATCTTTTCGGAACTTGGAAAATTTAGTAAATTCTAGTAGCGAAGAAAAAAAAAATAACAAAGGAGGATTCTTGCATCCTCTATCTCTGCAAAGCATTGAACTAAACCCAGCCAAATGCTCCACTTTAACCCGTAAAAGCTACTTCAACTCAACTTTGGCTCTTTGACTGATGTTCCATTTGGCTAGTTAGCGGTCAACTAAAACCACCTTATTCATCCCGGTTGAGTTGCATTTTTACTCTGACAAACTCCCTCAAGATCCCAACTGAATGTAATTCACAGTAAACCAGATTCTGAACAATGTCAGTAGGATTAGCAATCAATTCAAGCAAGCACAAGCAGCATAGCCAACATCACTCATATGATTATGATCCTGATTAAGGCGACAATAAGGCAATCTAGGGAGAATGTGCACGCATTCTCCTCCTTGACTAGTGCAGATGAACAATCGAGTTTGAAATCAAAACATGATCTGTTAGAGAGAAGACCCCTAAAAAAATAACTAACGAGTCCAAAAAAGTAGGCTTAGGGCTTCTAGGAGGCCTAAGAGAGTCCTTAGAAAGGTATTAAGGGTGTATTCCATCATATTAAATGAGTTTAGCATGTGTCAATTAAATTTAGAAGAGTAGTTAACTCAACCTAATGGTACTTTAGGTACCCTTAAATGAATTAAGATAGCTAGGAGATGACTATCCTAATCGTACATTAGAAGGTTCTAGTGTGTGCCAACAAATTTTGGATGAGTGAATAAATCAATTTGAGTTAAATTGACACGTTAGAATTGTCGCATGTATTAAGATGGATAATTAGCTAGAGGCTTATATCTAAAATGCACGAAGAATAGAATTTGGTAGATAATCTACAAATCTTTTGGTGTAATAAATGGATTAAGTTGTAACTTATATCTTTGACATATTATTAGAAGAAATCATATGCATTAGGGAAAAACATTTGTAAATGTTTATGATGCTTGATGAAATCTTGTAACATTAGGAATTGATACATGGTGTAATTCAACATATTTTTAATTCTCTCAATTTAAATGACTTTATATCTTGTAATTAATGCATGTTATAGCTTATCCTATTTCATAACTTGTATGCATTTGAATTATGCGATGCTTGCTTATTTACAAGTTATATGTATCAAGTTATATCATGCAATTAGTCTTAAGGATGACGACAACAATTGATATTCTAGGTAGGAATGTCAATTGGATGTCTTAGTGTAGACTTGCATGATAACCTTAGTTAAGGAAGAATTTCAAGACCATCTAATTACAATCTAGAATGGACTTATCTTGTGTATTTAAACATATAAAAATAAGTGAGATATTAGGATGATGATCTAAATTCAATAAATTTGATGTGATGTATCTAGTTGAGCTAAGTATATCTACAAATAATATGCATATAGTTCAAGATGGTTGAAAATTATTTTTAAAAATTCTCACATTCATTACCTATTTGTTGATGAAGTTACCCAAAATAAAGTGTGGAATGGAACACTAGAGGTTTCAAAGATTTTTTTTGTGACATTCTTTGGAAAATAACAAGTATTCTTTTATAGAAAATTATTTTCTTGATATAATGATATAAATAATGTTTATATGACTTTCATAACTTTTCAAAGTTTGACTAATGGAGGACATAAAACATAGTCAACTGATCAGAAAATTCAATTAACTAGTAGTGTGGTAAAGAGTTAACTAGAAGGGTATTTTAATCAATTAGAGTTAGGACTATAAATGAATTGAACGTTTGTGAATAAATTTGGTGTTTGATCTAGTAAGAGCTTGTTTATGTTCGTTCAATACACACAAGATCAATTAAGTAAATAAATTTGAACAACTCGTTAAATTAAACAAACAAGCTTGAACACATATGTGTTCAATTAACTAATGTTCGTGCATATTCATTAATAAAATTCTTATCAACATGTTAAATAAACAAAGAAACTTTTAAAATGAACAAATAAATTTGAATTATCAAGTTCAATAATCAATCAAACAAGAAAAAGTTTCAAACAATCAAACAAATAAAAGTTTCAAACAAGCTTAAATTGAGAGCTCGATACTATCTAAACGAACCAAACTCAAGTCAAGATTGAACCAAGCTCAAGCTCATAAAAAATAACCCAAACCAAACTTGAACAATCATTACAATGACTTAGTTTATTTTAGACTCGTCTTGACTTAACTCGATTATCTTATCAAATAAGTTTGAACGCACCTAAGCTTGATTCGACTTAGCTTGTTTATAGCCCTAACTGGAGTATGATCAAAACATTTCATATTTTTAGTTTCAACTGAAACCTTGCATTTTTTAGATTATCGACTCATCCCATCAATGTTTACACCCCAACCCTCTTAAGCACTTAGGCAATTGTCAGAATTTAAGTTTATGAATTCTAAGAGGTATTGTTGGTTAAACTCGAATTTCTAAAGGGGAGAATGTGTGAATAAGAGGGATAGAGTTGAAATAAGGGAGAGTGGTTCTTTCACCTAGACTAAGGAAAATGATTTGTTAAGGGGGACAGGGTTGAAAGAAGGGGGGAGGTTTGGTTCGTTCACCTAGACTAAGGAAAATGATTCCTTAAAGGGAAGGCTGGAGAATTTTCCTTAGTGATAGAAATCAGTTATCGAGAGGTGAAATTTGGAATTTGGAGGAGAATCCTAATTTGAATATCTTTGTTTAAAATGATACAAGTTGTTACATTTGGACATTAAGGGGAACACAAAATGCAAGATTGTTTTTTTTACTTAAAGAAACTTGATTGCATGTGATGTATCAAATTATTTCAACTTGCGACATCATTTGTTAACAAATGGCTTTTGTCAATAAGTAGTAGACATATTCAAAGGTTAAATGTTGTCTATTCATCAAGTGGTCTTAGTATCAACATGTGTTAGAGAAAATTCAAGATTAAATTCTTGATACATATGAGTGATTCCTAACTCTTGACCCAAAATTAGTCATTCCTAGTGGTTAGGAACTCAAGGAACAGTTGTTGGTGTGAACCTCATTAACTAAGGAGGAGAACCTTAGTTCATAAGGAGAAGTATCTTTTAAGGAGGAGGACCACCTTGAAAGAACTTGAATTAGCCGGGGATTGAGAGAGATGTTTTTTTAATGGGAAGAGAAACTTCCCTAAGGAAAATTATTGTAAGGAGAAGATTGAAATTAGGGGAGGTGCCCACTTTGATGAGATGAAGGGATAAGGGTTTGAATTTTAATGAAAGGATGACCTTTTTGTATGTCAAAGGGGAGAAGTGCCAGATTTAGATTCACTCAAGTTTGACATTAAATCTCAAAGGAGATATAAGCATTGAATGACTTTTTTTTTTTTTGAAATCCAGTATTCATCTCTTCGAACCGACTAATCCTAGAGGTGACTGTCCCGACCCCGTAAACATTTTTCACTGACCACCAAGATAAATTGGGAAGCACTCGCGGAGGCCCATCCAAGCGGCCAACATTCTTAGGGTTGTCGTTGTTGGATCGTTAGAGACGAGAGAGAGGGGGGGAGTGAATCTCGTTCGAAAAATTTTTCTTTTTCGTTCGGAAATCAAAGTAGCAGCGGAAAATAAAATTGAATACTAACAAATCGATTTACTTGGTTCGGAGCCCAGCCGACTCCTACTCCAAGAACCCACGACCCTTTGGATCGTATCGATGGGTTAATTCACTATCGTAGTTCTTCCGAGGAAGCAAGATAATACAAGAATGCAAGTTACAAATATTTGCAAGAATAAAAGGTACCGACAATAAAATGAATAATCTTAAGCGTAGGTTGTCGGGTTGCTTCTTGACGTAGTAGCAGCTTGCACGAATAGCAGTAGTAGGAACAGAATGAGCAGCAGAGAGAAGTTGTTATCGGCTCGGACCCCGAGGGCTTCTTTTATAGGCTTCGTTCGGTCGACTGAAAAACCGTTCAGTCGAATGATCCTTTCGGTCGACTGATCCTCCTATCGGTCGACTGAACCTGCGGCCTTCCTTCTTTGCTCTGATCCGATCCGTTCGATCTTAGAAATCACGCTTGATCGGTCAACTGATCAAGCTTATTAGTCGACTGATCCCTATGTTTATCTTTTTTGCATTGATTTGATCTGGTACCTGTTTATTTCCTTCTTTGTTCGGTCGACTGATCCCTTGGATTAGTCGACTGATCCTAGTCTTTCCATGTATATAACCTTTATTCGATCCTGTGCTAATCTGGTCTGATCTGTCAACTGAACCTCCTATTTGGTCGATCGAACCTAACTTAAATCCAAATTTTGTTTTATCTGCAAATCAAAGTTAGCACTGGAAAAATAATAATAGTAACAGTCCTGCAAAAACAAAGGTTAGATCAAATATAAGTACGCATGAATAAGACAGTTCAGTTGGTCTTGATCTCAACTTAGAAACCTCTGTTGGTTTCTTTAGTTAGATCAGCGCCTAAGGTTTGTCCCATTAGGACACGACCTCACTGCACTAACTCCAGGTGCTTACCTCAATTCACCTGCCAAACATTGGGTCCTCCAGACCTATTTGGACTTTGCTTAGCATTGGATCGGCCTTTCAGGTCTTCCACTTGATTCGATATTAGGTCCTCCAGACTTATCAAATCCTCCTGCCAGATGTCAGGTTCTCTTGACCCATCTGGACTTCTTGTCTGGTTCCACGATTTGCCGAGACTTCCTTGCCTAGTATCGGGTCCTCCAGACCTACTAGGGTTTTCAGAGTTGAGATCCTGCACACTGGATTAGTTCATCAGATAACAATAAGACTTAACTTTGAACATAACATCAAAACATAGGTTTGATTCTGGTGCTCCCTGCACCAACACATTGTAATGCCATCAACTTAAGAAGTGGGAAGGTGTTGCAAGATTCAAATGAAGGCATGAAGAATGTAGAAGATGACCTTGACAAAAGAATTAGTACACCTAAAATGCCTATAGTGGTTGAGAAGGAATTAAGCAAATCGAAGGAACACAAAGAAGACATCTTGCTTTAACCTCCAGTGCAAACCTATCAACCACCAATTCTCCCTCGATGTTTAGTGAAGATAAAACAAGATGAAGAATTCAATTTTTTTTTGGAAATGTTGAAGAAAATTTATATGGAGGTGTCATTACTTGATGTTTTGCACTAAATGCCACAATTTGCAAAATTCATAAAAAAATCATCTCACACAAGAGAAAAATAGAAAGTCAGACTGTAGCACTCACTAAGGAGTATAGTGTCATTATTCAAAATGAGCTTCCTACCAAACTAAAAGATCTGAAAAGTTTTTTCATCCCATGCTTCATCGGGGATAAGAAGATTAATAAGTATTTCTGTGATCTTGGTGTTAGCGTGAGTTTAATATCATTTTCTATATGCAAGAAGTTAGGTTTGGGGACCTAAAACTCACAACAATAATTTTGTAATTACTCAACCATAGTTGCTGGTATCCCTTGGGGGTCTTAGAGGATTCCCTATAAAAATTGACGATATTGTTGTGCTTGATGACTTTGTTGTTTTAGAGATGGAGGAGGACTCCCGGATCCCTCTTATATTTGGAAGATCATTCTTAGCCACCGTCGGAGTAATTATAGATGTGAGAAATCATAAACTCTCATTTTCAGTGGGGAAGAATAAGTTAGAGTTTGACCTTTTAAGGTTATCAACTGATTTCATGAAAATGGCAATGGAGAAGAAAGTAATTTTGACAAGGAGAGTCAATTTAAAAGACTTCTGGACACTGAATCAAACATTGATCCTTTGAAACATGACAAATATATTATTCCAACAAGAGCCAAGGCAAGAGAAGAGCCTTGTCAGATGAGAATGCTTGGAGGAGAGGAAAGGAATCCCCTCAAAGCCAAAGCTCCTAGTTGAGATGAGAAAAGGGATCATGTTAATAACCTTAAACAAACGCTTCTTGGGAGACAACCCAAGCTTTCATTTCATAATTCGTTTAAAGTTTACTTTCATTAGTCTTTAATTTTGAGTGTTTTTGATCAAGTCATTTTTGTTTTGCAGGCCATTAGATAATTACAAGTCACCAACATGAGTTCCAGAGTGTGTCATAGGGTTCCCGTGCCAGCCGCACAGGTCGTGCCTCATTTTGAAGCTCTTTTAAAGCTTGACACGAGCCATGCCAAAAATTCATAGCTCTACAGAGTCTGCTACAGGGTGCCCGTGTCAGCCGACATGGGTCATGGCGAGGAATCGTTTATAAAGATCAGCCCATGTCAGCCAAACCCTAGCCGTGCCACCGCCCGTAGTCATCCAAGAACACCCCAAAACCCTTCATCTTCCTAGACTAAATCTTGTATTTAAGCCTCCCCTTGCCCTATATCTCCACATTCTCTCTTCTCTAGTGATCACACTTCGGAAAAACCTTAGTTTCATCCTTTGAGAGATCTCCATTATTTGCAACAAGGATGAAGAGGACAAGGATAAGAGAAACATCTTCTTCCAAGGCAAAAGGAAATGGGAAGGCACGCGACAAAGATGACAATCCTTTTGGTATCATTTTTCACGATGAAAATCATAAAGCATGATTTGATGCTCTTGTAAAGCGTAGGATTATGTCTACAAGATATTTAGATGAGCATGTCGTAGAAGTCCTAGGGATTAAGGAGGATATTTCTTGATTAATTAGTAGGATGAGTTGGGAGGAATTGATTAGTATTTATTGTCTCACTTATGCTAGGATAACTCTAGAGTTCTTTAGTTCCTTAAAGGCTGAAATTTTAACTGGAGAGAACACCCAGGAGAGGAAGATCACTTTTCGATTGTTTGATGAGGAATATGAGTGGTTTTTGAAATAATTCAATTACTATTTTGGACTTCCTGACGAGGGGGGGAGCCAAAATTTATTGATGAGAATTGACATGATCAAATGAATATGATCTTTCAAGAGCAAAGACCTCTCAATTACAAAATCCCATATTCTATTACTTGAAGGATCGTGTTGTGGATCAGCTAGAAGGGGGTGAATAGCCCTGCAAATAAAATTAAATCTTTTCTCTTGCTTCTTACTTAAACAAGGACACACACTAGTTAATAAAATAAATAAAACATAAAAGAAAAGAGGCACAAAAGTTTTACTTGGTTACAATCGGAGTGATTGTTAATCCAAGACAAGTGAAAGCTTTACTAAAAAAAAGAACTCTTTCAAGCAGAGTAGCCTCTTATAGCGTTGAAAGCACAAGCTTAGAAAATTACAAGTAGAGTTGAAAGAATATAGTGTGTTGCCTAAAACTAGAGGACACAACTTCTATTTAAGCAAAATGATTGAGGTGACCGTTTTGCTGACGTAGTAGTCATAGGGGCGTCTCCATTGATTGAGGGTGCTTCCAATAGATCAAAACTGATTCATTGGTGATCTGGCAGCGCTGGGAGTACCTCCAAGCGTTGGGGGCGCCTCGATTGAGCTGACTCAGCTTTTAGATCTCATCCGTTGCAACGACTGCTTTTTCGATGATTGGGGGCACCTCTATCGCTCTGAGGCGCCTCCATCCAATTAGCAGGTGAGGCATCTCCGAGCCTTGGGGGCGCCTCCATCGGTTGGGTGCTTGAGGCACCTCCGAGCGTTGGGGGCACCTCCAGCTGTTCTGGGATGCCTCCAGTCCTTCTAGTGCCTGGGTGATCTCTGGTCATCCGAAGTTGGGTTCGGGTTCCAAAGTTGAGCTCACCCGAACCCAACTTCGATCTTCTCCACGAGTAGGCTTCCTCCCAAGCTTCTCGTCCCTCGGATCACGTCCTTCTCGCCTCGCGTCCCTCGGATTGCATCCTTCTCGCTCCATTGGTGTACTCTTTCGTAACTTCTCGTCCCTCGGATGCACCGAGCCCGTCGACTTGCTTCCCATGCCATCCTTCTCGTCCGTTGCGTCTTCCGCTCAACTTCTCGTGTTCCTAAGTTCTTGCACACTTAGACATAATGATCAAACTTAACTCGGTTGATCACATCAAAATTACCTTGAGATACTTACATTACCTTCATATAATAATGACAAATATCATTTTTAGAAAAGGAGATAGTGAAAGAGTTGTGAGGCTTACTGAACTTTTATGCCTTTGGTATATGACACGTGAAAGGAGCATCGATTTTGGTTCCCATTTTGTTAGACATCTTGTTAAGGTTGGGAAAACCTCTTCAGGGACAATAATGGTTGGTGGGTTAATTTCCCACATTGCTGAAAACCTCAAATATGATTTGTGTGAGTTGGAGAGCGTAGAAGGGAGTTTAAGTATTGACATAGGGGTGTGTTTATCTTCTAGGATGCTTATTCGCGATGGTGATTCATTTGCCTTTGCAATGAAAGGTCGTGAACCCTTTAGATTACCAAATACATACTACACTACTATCACTAACCCCGAAAATTGGAGGTTACAGCAAGTCCCACCAATTACTCCATCTAGGGAGCCACATTTGTCTCATTCTGAGATGCCACATATGCCAGTAGTCCACCCTGACAGGTAGAGATCTCCTATAGTTAGAGAAGAGACATCAGTATTTAGGGATGAGTCACCCACTCTAAACACAGAACCGACTGGACTTTCTTTTTCTCATCCTAAGCATACTACAGGGCCCTCCATGTATGATTTTTTCAATTTTCATTCTAGCCTTGATAATATCCATTCAGAACAGGTTGCTATAAGGCAGAATATGAAACAACAATGGGGACAATGGAGCAGTGGACTAGACGACCTCACAAGATATTTTCAGAGGGCAGAGATGTACTATGATGAGACTGAATTATATTTTCAAACTAAGGCAAGAAGGAGGCAAGAAGAGGCAGCCTATAGATGATATCAAAGGCAATTTCAAAATAAGATGAGGCAATTTATGTATGAATAAAGACAACAATGGGGAAAGGAAGAAGATCATAGGGGAGTAGAGGATAGTACAATATCTCAGATCGAGCATTTGTATCAATGACATCGTAACCTCAGCTCCCGAGTTTCTAACAATTTCGACATGCCTCCCCTTCCTTAATTTCCTCATCGTCCTCCACGTTGATCAATTCTATTAGAGGAGCACCTCACTTTCAGGGTTAGTTTGATTTTTCTTTTGTTAGTATTGTTCATTGTGCTTTTTTATAATTTGTAGTTGTAGTTTGTTAGCTTAATAGTTGTTTTGAGCATGCATCATGTTTTGTTTTGTTTCTATGCTCTTTTTTATTTCAATTTAAAGCACGCACAAATAGACTTATCCTTTGAGTAGAATTTTGACGATACCATGTGAATGCATTCCTCAACTTTTGGTAATTCATATTTTCTATATCTTGTGGTAAGATTATAAAAACATTATTGAGTTGATGAAGGTTCACTAAATATCTACTTGATAGTTAGTCATTTCACTTCACTTATGGTTTTCTTTTGAAAAGTCAATTTAGTATGACTTAGTCATGATTTATCTTGTCGGACTAGTACCTTGGTAACTATAGGTGACCTTCTTCCTATATTTTAGTTATTGGATAATCTCTGTTCTTGTTAATTCATTTGAAAAAATCTGATCTCAATCTAAAAATAAAGAATTCTTTATTCTAGTGTTGCACATTACAAACACTTAGAGAAAAAAAGGGATACCAAATAATAAGAGATCATCAAAAAATAATTGTCATGAGTGAAAACTAATGATTACTCCTTTGAGATCGAGTTAGATTACTGGAAAAATAACTGTTATATTTCTCTTGATACCAAGTATGCCTTTGAGACTTTATGTTGGGAAGAGGGAACCAACTTTGCACATGACAGGTAAGTGCTTAATGCAACAAACCTTGGGAATATGATGAAATGACGACTTGACTTAGATCGGAACTTAAAAACTTTAGGAACAAATTATGCACTATGCACTTTGACTTTCTTGTAAGCTTAGTGAATATATTCTAATGCCTATGCTTAATGATAATATCACTTGATAAGATTAGATAACTGATTAAAGTTGAGAGATGATCATTCACATGTGTTCTTTATATTGATGTTTGCTTGAGGACAAACAAAGAATTGGTCTGGGGGATTTTGATATGTGTATTTCATATAGAGCTTTTATCATAGTTTAACACATATTTTATCTCATTTATTATGCGTATATTCCATGTTTATATCTATTCATGCTTCATTTTGATATTTTTCTAGTTTGGAGAGCTGCGCTTATGCAAAAAGGAGTTAAAACAGGGTTAGAAGACCACTTTCCAAGAGAAGACCAGCTACCACAGCCGTGGCCAGCGTCGTGGTTAATTCGGTGAGGTTGTGCCCCATTTCTAGGAGTCTACAACGTTCACCACGAGGGGGGGGGGTTGTGCTTGTAGGATTATGTTGGACCGACTAGATAGGGTGAATAGCCCTGCAAATAAAATTAGATTTTTCTCTTGCTTCTAGCTAAGCAAGAATACACACTAGTTAATTAAAAAATAAATGCATATAAAGAAAGAGACATAAATAGTTACTTGGTTACAACCGGAGAGGTTGTTAATCCAAGACAAATAAAAGCACTAAAATACTCCATCGACCAGAGTAACCTCTTACAGACGTGGAAAGCTCAGACAATTAAAAAGCAGAAGTTGGAAATGAAAAACAGAGTGTGTTCATAAAAACAAAATGACACAACCTCTATTTATAGCAAAATGATCGAGGTGACCGTTTTGCTGACGTGACAGTCATTGGAGCGCCTCCATTGATTGGGGGCGCCTCCAATGGATCAAAACTGATCCATTGATGATCTGGCAGCGCTAGGGTGTCTTTAAGCGTTGGGGGCACCTCAGTTGAGCTGACTCAGCTTCTAGATCTCATCCGCTGCGGCAGGTCTTCAGCGACGGTCAAAGGTGCCTCCATAGCTCTGAGGCGCCTCCATCTAAATGATGGGTGGGGCGCCTCCATCTAAATGATGGGTGGGGCGCCTCCGAGCCTTGGGGCGCCTCCATCAGTTGACAGGTGAGGCGCCTCCGAGCCTTGGGGGCGCCTCCATCAGCTGGGAGCTTGAGGCGCCTCCGAGCGTTGGGGGCACCTCTAGCGCTTGACGGTCGAGGCACCTCCAGTTATTCTAGGGCGCCTCCAGTCCTTCTAGATGCCTGGGTGATCTCTGGTCGTCCAAAGTTGAGCTCACTCGACCTTCTCCTCGAGCAGGCTTTCTCCCCGACTTTTCGTCCCTTGGACCGCGTCCTTCTCGTCTTGTGTCTCTCAGACCGCGTCCTTCTCGCTCCACTAGTGTACTCTTCCGCAGCTTCTCGTCCCTCGAATGCACCAAGCCTGTCGACTCGCTTCTCGTGCCATCCTTTTCGTCCGCTATGTCTTCTGCTCGACTTCTTGTGTTCCTAAGTTTCTGCACAGTTAGACACAAGGATCATAACCACACAGGACCTAACCTAACTCGGTTGATCACATCAAAACTACCTCGGGATACTTACAGTGACAACATATCAAGAATTGCAATGACCAAGAGTACCATCTTCCATGCAAGATGCTTGAGATTCAACATAATTTTATTTGGGATTTGATATGTAAAAAGAATAAGTTCATAAGCACACATGCTAAATAGTAGACTTTCTAACCAAAGTTGTGATTGTTGAAAGATGCAAAGGTTTAAGGCTCAACTAAAGATTACAAATTAAGAAGTATAGGGAATTGATAAGAAAAATTGTTTGTAGGTGCATGCATATGGAGCTTTGGTTTATGCTATCTTGAATATCTCAACCAAATGAACATAAAGACTTTGTATATTTTTGGACAATTCAGTACAATTTCTAATGTTCTCCTTGTATATACATATAAGTATGGTCTTGAGCAAGAAATAAAACGCAATTCAACAAGTACTTCTTCCTTAGTCACACCATTCTTTTGCTAAGTGCTAAGAATTTTACTATAAATCATATTAAATAGGCCTAAATGATTCTTCTATTAATAAAAATTACTATAAAATAATGGATATAAATTGGCAACATCCAAAAACCTTGATAAATAACGAGCTTCTAATCCTATGTTTAGGTAGCGATAGACTTGGGTCAATGACACCTTACTCATCTAAGGATGTGTATACAATAGGTTGTACTTACCTAAGAACATGACCTCCCACCTAGAGACATGCTCAACAGAGATCCGTACAAGTTATGAGTACTTGAGTAGAATACTTTCATACATCATATGTAGATAGACATTTTTGTATCATATACAAAAACATTTAATTAAAGTTTTTGAACTTGGGCAAGGGACAAGCCTAAAGCTCAACACAAAAGCAAATATCGTTATTGGGTTGTGCAATTGAACACATCCAAGAAATATCTAGGACGGCATCTTCCACCTCCAAATTTAGAATAGAAGATCAATTGAGCCTGACCAATTAAATTAACGAACAAATTGTCTCTTAGATAGTCTTCGCTCCCTTTCTTTGTATGGCACAGGAGTTAGTAGTATGTTGTCTTCCATTCCCTTACACAATAGTAGCATCTTCCAGATCACCTTATGGGTCCTACAAAAGATTGGCAACAAGAGAAGGGATTTACTTTGTGTTGTGAAAGAGTAGGATTACAATGCAAAGTGGGTTAGCTCTCTGAGTGGAAGGACCAAAATACCAAATGGGACTTAGAGTTATTGGTAAAAAGGTTATTTTGAGGCAAAATTTATATCAACCCAAGTGGTATCACCCAATAATTACCCATTTGACAAACTAAGACAAGTGGTTGACTCCAAAGGCCATTTAAAATATTATGAAAGCAACATCCAATCTTCTCTTACCCATTGATTTGGCTGACATTACAAATGGGTTGTTCTCTCAGCAATTAGCACCTAGATATTTATCTATGCCATATCAATCCAAAACCCTAACCTTGTATGATAAACTATGACGGTGCTTAAATACTATATGAAAAAAAAAATCCTTGTGATTCATTCTCTTCAATGTTCAATAGTATACTCTCCAGAGATAGCACCTCGAATCAAGGTATAATTTTCTACAAGAACAACAGAACGTGAGTGTGTTCCATGACACCTTATTCCATTGGTTTCATCTCTTGGAGATGACGTTAGTGTATTTTTATTCTTTGCCAAATGTGCCAAGTCAATAATAACTTATCTCTTGTCATTCAAGCTCAAAATTTTGCTTTTCTTGTGAAGTGGTGGTGGAGGATTGACAAGATCACAAAAAAACTTGAGATATATTTTGACAAAATGTCAATGGGATGCATCAACTTGCAACCACCCAACAAGCTTCAAAGAAATTGTCAACACTAAGGGAGATGGACCCTGTGCTCATGCAAACAAGATGGATTTGGACATTATGGACTACAAGGATGTCCCAATAGTGATCTTCCCAGCTTACTAAGATGTTAGATGTCCTTGTTGTGTGATGACTGAGGAATAAGACTAGCAGCACAACAAATGACTGTTCATCTTCTTTCATAATTTAGATACCATTAGGCGCTTGCTTTCTACTATTACTTTCAAAAAATAAAATTATTATGATCTCAGATGACGCTGTACCTTTACGGCAATAGGAACAAGCTCAGAGCGACCCAAAGGTACCTTAAGCCAGATCCCTTTCTTGCCCTGCACATAAAATCAGAGTCAAAGACAAATGGCAAAGTTGAAACAGTTCACAGCCATGAAACAAATACAAGATTAAATCCAAAAACCAGTGTTTTGTTCATTTACAAACAATCAAGCAGGCTAAATTATGACAGAGATACACATCTGAGGCTTAATCACATTCCAACCAAGAACATGAAAAGAGGTATCAACTAGATAATCAAACTTCATCTAAGTGTCCAACTTTCTGTTCAACAAAAAAATGGTGACTATAGACCTATATTCCATACATCTAATCATAAGTTACTAATCTGGATAGGCGAGTTTATCCAAATGTCCAATTTTTGTGTTTCAATTTTCAAATACCTTCTGTTTCCAGCTTGAAATGGATGCCTCAAGAGCATGAGCAAATACATTTGTGTTCCATGGTAACGTCTCTGGATTGACAATCATTCCCCCGTACTCATCTTCACAAGCATCAAGGATGCAGTCCTCTTCATAGGAAATCCAGAATCTTGCCCCGCCATTCAGTCCAGTTTTATTAGAAGAGGCACTTTCCATAAACACTCTTGCATCTACTGAATTAATATTATCTTCGCTTGATGTCATGGCAATGGAGTTGTAGTTCTTCACCGAGAATCCTGAATACAAAGAGCAGGAAAAGGGATTTTATATTTCAGGAATAATAAGAGAACAAGGGAAATAAAAGAAGAGGGTTTTAGAAATTAAAACATGCATTGCCTTTTGGATACAAGAGGCAGTTGCTCTCTAATCCTTTGAATCTCGCTTAAAGCAACATATATAAACCGGAAATTTCCATGATTTTCAATCCTCAAACAATCTCTATAACATACAGCATTCTACCAATGCTAAAGAACACAATGGCTACTCAAATATTTCCTCATGTAAATAAACAAACCTCTCATTCCAAAGCTACATGTTTGCCGAAACAATCTTGAGCTACAGATACTGCCATTAACCAATTTGGTGCTTGCCCTTCCCATGAACACCTCTGTCATCAAATCCATCGAAGCTAAGCTCACTTTTTAATGAGGCAAAGACACTCCCCAACAAGCTTAAAAATCTAACACTCGGAAGAAAGAAACAACGATCTCCAGCACAAGTGGCACCACAGAGACCAGAAAACTATAAACCGAGAAGAAAAATCTCCCAAAACTTATGACACGATGGTATTGAGATTAGCAAGAAAAAGAAGATAAGAGCAGGTAGGTGCATGCAGCCAAATTTAGCAGATTATAAGCAGAATATCTCTTCATTCACCAAGAGAGAACAAGAGGGAAATGGTGTTTTCTTGGGGACGGTGTGTGGAGAGTGGTGTGTGACAAGGACTTCCAAGGCAGCAAGCATTAATATATAAGTATATCGTGATGGTTTCTAGGATTAATAATATGGTTCTTTGATAAAGGAACAAAAGTCATGTGCTGTCAGATTTGTGCAACGAGGGTCACGAGGAGGAATTGCACGGCGGAGACGATTATCGCGATTAATAATATTTATGGTGGGCAATGACTGCGTCCCACAACCGCTTGTTGGCTGGTGTTGGTGTTGCTGTTGCTGTTGCTCTCTACGTCGGGCCTCCCACGCCGTAGAGAGCAACAGCAAGAAAATCCAAGTCGTTGCTCCACATTTTTCTCGCTCGCGCGCTCGCTCATGTTGGACGTCGCGTCCGCAAATTTATCTTCCTTCATGTCGGTTCATTTATTATCTCCACGCAAGAAAATCCTTTATGCTTTATTTATCCAAAATGCTGGTTCACGTAGGTGAAAATTGAGATAATTTTACTTTATTTGTTTGGCCAAAAATAATAGAGAAAGATAAATTTAAAACCCGTTCTGCTTTTTGTCTAATTTATTTCCTCCAGTGAGAAAAATCTTAAATGTCGTTTTGCTATTTAAAGGAAGGAGTGTTGGATCGTTAATCTAACATTGGACTTAAGCTCAATTAAAGTGATCATTTAAGGTTTTAAGTAACTTCAAAAGGGTATTAAGTATTATGAATTCAGATATGCTTATGTATATTTTATGTATCAATTTTTAATGACTAGATATGAACGGTCTAAGATTTTATAAGTGATGATTTTCATTAAAAATAATAATCTCATTCTAACAAGAGAGATCGTTGAATTCAATGGCATAGTGACCAACATCTACAATGCCCTCCCTGCATTAGCTTTATCAAATATTAAAACTAATCCAATTAATTATATTACATGCTTTGTACACTTAATTAATACGGCCACGTAAACGTAAACAGAGCTATACTTGTCGGCTAGTGTTAGTTTGGATAGTGGAACTAAGAGAAGAAGCCACTGCTACTACCCGATTTTGTATGCTTTATCCTACCAATGATATATTACAACATGTAGAAAAGGATTAACAAAAGAGATCGAGGATGCTAATAAACTTGATACATGCCGTCTATGTCCTATAATTGCATGCAACGTACCAACAGGATAAGATAACTTGGAGCCCGCGGAGGGCACCGTGTCAGAGTGGCGCCAACCGACAGCTGAGTGGCCAGCAGCGTGGCAAAATTAAACAGGGCAAGGACAAGGACAAAGAAAGGACAAGGGCAAAGAAAGCCAAAGCAAAAGCAAAGCTGATATAAATTTTAACAATTCGACTAATAATTGCTTCAGCTGCCTATAATCATGTAGATTTATATCCTAGATCGATATATTGTCACAATTCACTCTTTTGGCTACCACTCAAATATATATATATATATATATATATATATATATGAACAAAATTTTACGATAAAAATATTTCATCCTAAAATAACAATAAACTTTGTAATAAAAAAAATTTGACATATATTTACAACAAAATTTACAATGAATTAAAATCGTCGTAAATTAACGATAATTTTTTTTGTCACAAAATTTGTTACGATTGAGCAACGAAATTTAATATTCATCAGAGATTTTGCGAGATTCTCCAACAAACATATAATTCATTCCTGATTTAAGAATGAATTCTAGATTCATCTTTGAATTTGGTTAAAAAATAATCTAATTTAAATTAATTATTTAAACAAGATATAGTAATTTAGATTAAAATTAATATAATAATATTTAAATAAAGATAATAATAATTAAAAGAAAAATGACATGAAACATTATTAATAAAGTCATATTAATTATTATATATTATAATAGGTTAGATTAAAAATAATATTTGAATAATGATAATAATTAAAAGAAAAATAGATGAGAGTTAAAATAATTAACTTAATATTATTAATCAGGGACGAATTTTAATTGGATTCGTTTCAAATTCTAAAATTCATTAACTATACAAATAATAATAATAATAATAATTTTAAATTTATAAAAATTATTAACATTTGGTTAAAAAATAATCTAATTCAAATTAATTATTTAAATATAATATTATATATTATAGTAGTTTAGATTAAAATTAATATAATTATATTTGAATAAAAAATGATATTTAAAAAAATGAGATGAAACACTACTATAATTAAATAAAGTAATATTAATATTAATTATTATATATTATAATAGGTTAGGTTAAAAATAATATTTTAATAAAAATAATAATTAAAAGAAAAATAGGTGAGACTAAAAATAATTAACTTGATATTATTAATCAGGAATCTAAAATTCATTAATTATAAATAATAATAAATATTTATAAAAATTATTTAAATTTGGTTAAAAAATAATGTAACTCAAATTAATTATTTAAATAATATATTATATATTATAGTAGTTTAGATTAAAATTAATATAATTATATTTCAATGAAAAAGATATTTAAATATATATATATATAAGATGAAACACTATAATTAAATAAGGTCATATTATTATATATAATAACCTAGAGAATTCGGAATGACACGAAATCAATTTCTATGTGTTTGTCTAGTTCTCCTGATTATAAAAATGCCCTTAAACATTATTTTGACCTAATATTTTTTTTGTTCATAGCTAAGTTACTTAGATAAACTTCAAAGGTAATTAAGTTAAATATGTTAGAGTTACAAAGGTAAGTTGAATATGTTAGAGTTACAAATTAATATCAGAGAGTTTGGAATGATACAAAATTAGTTTTTATGTGTTCGTCTAGTACTTCTGATTAAAAAAATAATCTCAAACATCACTTTGACTCAATATATTAATATTAGTGATTTTTTGAATACGAATATATCTCAAATATGACCTTATTTATTATAGTGTTTCATCTCATTTGTCTTTTAAATTTCTACTTTTATTCAAATATTATTATATTAATTTTAATCTAAGCTACTATAATATATCTTGTTTAAATAATTATCTTTATTTAAATTTTATTATATTAAATATAATCTAAATTATCATTAATTA
>JBBUKS010000021.1:5503818-5514416 GCA_038050645.1 Hedychium gardnerianum
AATTATGAAGGTTCCTCAATTTCTGAATCTGAATTTAGAAGAACAAGTTCAGGCTGGTACCAAACGACTGCCAAGGAGTTCTGAAACTGTAGGTGGATAAATTCTGAAGAAGGAATTGTAGATGCTTAAAGAGGAAAGTTGGAAGAAGAGTACAAAATGAATGGTGTAGGATGAAGTTGAAATCTAAAGCTCAAAATCCAGAAACAAGTTTCAGATCTAAATTTTTTTGAGATTGGAGTTCAAGTCTTGAAGGACAGAATTTGTATGATGTCTGCCAAAAGTTCATATTGATCCAAACCAGGAACAAATTGAATTCGAGCTCCTAGTACTCCACTGCTTAAGGATGTTTTCTTCTAAACTCAATTTTGCATAATAAATGTGTGGAACTTCTGAAACTGGAAAGTTAAGCAATAGAAGTTGATGAATTAGTTTTATTTGTGAACTTCTTAGGCAGTGTTTATGGACATAATTGATTTTTGAGTTTCTGAATTATGAAGGTTCCTCAATTTCTGAATCTGAATTTAGAAGAACAAGTTCAGGCTGGTACCAAACGACTGCCAAGGAACTGATTAATGGGAAGTGTTGAAGCTGTAAGTGTCAAAATCCTTTAATACTTTTGTAACTCCGATTATTTCAATCTCTGGTGCTGTACCTATTGGAACTAAATGTTTGTGAGGTATATGCCACACAAAAGTAAGGATGAAACAGAATAGTGTAAAGGTTAACTAAAATGAGGAAGAGACGATGGGGGTTGCTGCAATGTTGAAGAAAGTGCCAAATTTTCAGATCCTGAAATCAAATGGGATTATTCTTGTGCCAAGTTGTCATTTGAAATTTCCGGAGTTGAAATCTAAATTTGGTTCTTGAGTTGGATTGAAGTTGATACAAGGACTAAACTAGAATGCCTGAACAACACATTTGGAAGTTTTAAACCAAGTTTCTGAAATTCTAGAATCTGTGATAGAATGTTTGCTTCAAGCTCATTCCGGATGGTGCCTATGAATGCAGGAATTGATAGAAGATTAATAACTATAACCTGAAATCTGCTGAATTTGCTAGAAATCAGATGTTCAAGAAGGGAGTTCTTGATGCAGTGGATAACTATTGCTTCCGTTGATTCACTCACGAATACTGGAAGCAACTATCGAAACCGTTACGCACGAATACCGGTAGCAACCTTCTAAACGTGTTAATTTGCGTATGAATACTAGGAGATAGGAAAATAACGGCTCTGCCGAAAATAACATTAATCCAAAAATTATCCTTTACATCCATTAACAAGATGCTTATATAGACTCTAGACCCCTCCAAACTCGAAAAAGGAAAGAAATTATAATTTACAGACCTCAATTCCAATCTTGTAGAGAAAGGAAAGAAATCTTACCAGAAAAGGAAAATAAAGGGATTTATCCAAATAGGATGCTTAATTAGTCAAACACTAACCCATAATTGACCGACATACCAAAAATACCTTAATTTACCATAGAAACAGAAATTACTAAAAATAGAAAAAAGGCTCTGAAAAGATCCTAAATGGTGGAATTTGAGCCTGAAAGTTGGCAGTTACCAATTCCCCATAATAAACGTAGATCTTTTGATTCTTCACTCGTGAGCGTAGACAGAGCCTGATTCTGAGTCCCAAGTCAAAAGTTATGGTCTTCAGAAGATTGCTTTGTCGAACTCGCCGCATCAAGGTGGAGAAAATTCGCCCTCAAATTGTCGGCCACTTCACCATCAGAAGAATCACCATGGAAGGGAATCAAATGCTTCACATTAAAAACATTAATATGACTAGGCATCTTCAAATGATACGCATTGGGGTTTATCTTTTCAATAATCTCGACCGGGCCAATCTTTTTGGCTGATAATTTGTTACAATCCCCAATGACAAAACGATCCTTAGTTAAAATTGCCCACACAAAGTCTCCAACATCGAACTCCAAGTGTCGGCGCTTTTGGTTTGCAGTGTATTTGTACTTTGAATTAGAATTAGATAGATGCTCATGTATAGCTTCATGGACTCCCTGCAGGCTATTCACAAAATCCGCAGCTTTACCGTGTACCTTCGCCCAAGTGCCGACACTTTTAGTCTGCAGTGTATTTGTACTTTGAATTAGAATTAGATAGATGCTCATGTACAACTTCATGGACTCCCTATAGGTATTCACAAAATCCACAGCTTTATCATGTACCTTCGCTTTGCTTGGCAATGATATCAAATCCAGTGGACCTCAAGGCTGAACCGAATAAACCACCTAGAATGGGCTGAAACCAGTACTACGATTCACTACATGGTTGTGAGCAAACTCTGCCTGACACAACTTTTGATCCCAACTCTTCACATGATCTCCCACTAAGCAACACAATAAATTGCCAAGTGATCGATTCACAACCTCTGTTTGACCATCTGTTTGAGGATGATAAACACTACTGAAATTTAATTGTGTATTAACCATCTTCCATAAGCTGAGCTAAAAATGACTAGGAAATGAGTGTCCTGATCTGACAATGGTCGTCGGAAGGCCACGAAGACGGTAGACATCTTGAAAGAACAGTTGTGTCACATTAACAGCATTAGTAGTCTTCTTGCATGGGATAAAGTGAACTATCTTAGAATATCTATCAACGACAACAAAGATGGAATCACTACCTTGCTGGGTACACGACAAACCTAGAACAAAATTCATGATGATATCAAGCCAAGGTCGTGAAAGGACTGACAAAGGCATGTACAATCTTGCATTAGTGGTCGCCCCCTTAGAGACTTGACAAATTTTGCACCGATGCATATACTTCTCGAATTCTCATCGTAGTGAAGGCCAAAAATAGGAAGTCTAAATTATTTGCAAGCGAAGACTACAATCGGGAATACATAATTGATTACCTTTAAACAGAAACCCATCATGCGGTAAAAAATCTATTTTCTTCCCGGCCCGCACATCTTGCATCACCACCGAAAAGTAAGGATCATCAGCAAGCAATTCATGAAAAGAGTCAACACCTGGCACCTCCACACGCATAATAACCAATAAGTTGCTCTTATGACTCAAAGCATTCACCACCCGATTAGCAACCCCTGTTTTGTGTCTCACCACATAGGTGAACTATTCCAAATAAGCAATCCACCTCGCATGTCGGGCCAACACTTTGTTTTGCTGGTGTAGGTGTCTCAATGAGTCATTGTCCATGTACAAGAAATTTTTCCTATGAAACAGATAGTGGCGCCAATGTCTTACTGCTTGCACGACCGCATAAAACTCAACATTATAAGTACTATAGTTCAATTTTGCTCCAGATAACTTTTCACTAAAAAATGCTATAGATGATGAGTGTAGATTATGCATGTTTTTAAACATCGCTTAGCATATATCTTGTAGCATTTCATGAACATAATTTACATTCGCACACCCTATTTCTACTTTATTTTATTACTTTTACTATTTTAGTTTGGAGAGTTGCTCTTTTCTTATTTTCATTGATAGGACGCGAATTCGGAGCTAAAACATAGTTCAAAAGCCAATTCCCGAATACTTCTCAGCTACCACGACCGTGGCCACAGCCATGGCCAATTTGGAGAGGCCGTGCCCCATTTCCAGGAGTTTATAGTGCACGCCATTGGCAGCCCATGCCAGCCGGCATGGGCCATGCCCAACTCTCAGACCTCTTCAGGGCACACCACGAATTGGTCGTGCCAGCCAGCACAGGCCGTGCCGGATTTTTGAATCTCTTCCAGTGAGCACCATGGGACACTCGTGCCAGCCGACACGGGCCGTGGCCAAGGTCGTGGCTCTCCCGGAGTGGTTGTGCCACAGCTTAGAAGCCCCCATGGCCTAGCCATGCCAATTTGGCACGGTCGTGGCCAATTTTTAGCCAAAAACAGTGCCCTCCATGTCCAGGCTATGGCGGTGAGCACGGCCCAATGTCAGCCTCTAGTTCACACTGCAGACTAATCTTAAAACGGTCATAACTTTTGGTTAGGTTGGAGTTTTAGGCGTTTGACCTATCAAATTAAAGAAATTTTCAATCTCTACAAGTTTGGTTCAGAGTCCAACCCAAGAAAATGAGGTATAATGGGTGAAAAAATGGCTTTGACAGAGCCTAACAAATCTAGCAGATCTGGACAGTTTGGGGGTGATATAAAAGGATCAAGCATACCCTTGCTTGACTCGTCTTGGACCAAGGGGATTCACTCCCTTCCCGGGAGAGGGTTTTCCTCTTCTTGGGGAAACCCTAGAGCCACCATCCAAGGAGACACAACCATCCGTCCATCGATTGGACCGTGGAGACCATTCCGAAGACACTGACATCATCTCGCTAAGTTTTCTCTTCTCTTTTCTTTTGGTTTAGAGTTGTAATTGCTTAATTTCATGTCTTTTGATTGTATCTCTATCTCCATGAAGTAGACTCTTTGATTCTAAGGTTAGGGAGTAACCCTATTGATATGTAAACATCTCTTTTGTTTGAATTTATAGAGTTTGCATGTTTTCTATTTGATGATATGCTTGTTTATGGTCCGGATCTACAATGTACACACGAACTTGATGCCAAAAGCACAAGATTTATATTTCATGAGGATTTGGGGATAAACCGAAAGGAGAACCCAATCCTCCGACACGTAGAAACCCGAGACATGGAGAGTAGTTGCCTACGAAAGTAGATCAGTATGCCACAAGGAGCAATAGACTATCATAGATCTTAATGGATCAGTTCGAATTCATCGCCACACAGTAAGAGGAGGCAACTCGGGGGTTGTGGGATCATGTGACAGGGATCTCCTTAGGAAAGCAACCTCTTAGGTCTGTTGCTCTGAAAGTAGACGACGAATTGGAATGGATACACCGGTGTAGTTCCAAAAGTTCACATCGGATACCTAGGATAATCTACATACATGAACAACCATTGAGGATAGGAAATCAAACATAGATTAGGTGTTTACAATCATTGTGATGAAACCAAAGTCTTAGAATCACTTTTCTCACATCGATTCTCCTTGATCTCTTTCTCTCTTTTCATTCTATTCTCTAATTTCTTGCTTTAGTTCTTTCTTTTCAGACAACTCACACACAAAATTTTTCTAGACAATTGCATTCCCTTAGTAAACTTGTACTTAACCACCAATCCCTGAGGATCGATATTTTATTACTTGATGGCACACCGTGTGCACTTGTGGTTTGACCACCTCAATAGTTGGGTGTTCAGACTGAGTATTGCGCCAATATCAATTTTAGAGGCATTGGTATGTAACTCGAATAGTTGAGAAAAATCCAAGAGTACTAAGATTGGTGTTGTTGTGAGTCATTCTTTAATCAATTGGAAAGTCGAATCTGCCTTTGTAGCCCACTCAAACTAGACACCCTTCTTATAGTCTGTTATAAGAGCCATAATAGTACTGAAAGAAGCAATGAAACATCTATAAAATGAGGCCAAATCATGAAAACTCCTTGCCTCTGTAAAGGTCATCGATGTAGACCAGTCCTTCACTGCTTGCACCTTAGATTCGTTGACTTCCAAACTTGCTCCTAAAATCACATAACCCAAAAACAACACCATAAGAGCCATAAACACACACTTCTTCATTGCAATATAAAACTTCTCCTTGTGCAACACACTAAAAACCTCCCTCACATGCTCAAGATGTTGTTTAAGGGATGCACTATATATCAAAATATCATCAAAGTACACCTCAACAAACCTACCAATAAACGACGCAGCAACTGATTCATCACTCTCATGAAAGTGCTAGGAGAATTGGACAACCCAAAAGGCATCACTAGCCATTCATATAATCCTTCCCTAGTCTTAAAAGTCATCTTCTACTCATCCTCATGCCTTTTACGAATTTGATAGTACCCACTCTTCAAATCCAGTTTAGTATACACAGTAGATCCACTAATCATGCAAGCAAATCATCTAATTGAGAAATGGGAAAACAATACCTAACATTGATTTTATTGATGGCTCTGCTATCTACACACATATGCCAAGAGTCATCCTTCTTTGGTATTAAAAGGGTAGGTATAACACAGGGGTTCGTGCTCTCTCTGATGTGACCCTTAACCAACAATTCTTCAACCTGTTGTCTCGGCTCCACATGTTCACACGGGCTTATCCTATAATGTGCTCTGTTCGGTAGTGTCGCTCCAGGCTCCAAATCAATATGATGCTGAATATCATGCAAAGGAGGCAATTCCTTGGTATCTCTTTGGGAAAAAGCTCACTATATTCGACAATGAGTGGAGCCACATATTCTGGAATAGGTCTAGATTCTGTTACTTCCTTTCCCATCAACACATATCCTTTTTTTTTCTTCTAGAAGCTCCTCGTCAAATTAAGCCCGAGACAATAAGGCTGTAGCTTCACCTGTAGGTTTGGGTTGTTCCACCAAATGTCTACAAGGTAGGAGCACAATTTTAATTCCCTCGAACACAAAAGTGTAAGTATTAGCTCACCCATCGTGATACACACCTCTATCATACTGCCACGGTCTGCCTAACAGCAAATGGCAAGCATCCATCGCTACGACATCACACTAAATAACATTATTATATTTTAGACCAATAGAAAATGGAACAAGTGCCCTCTTAGATACTGATACTTCACCCCCCCCTTCTTAAGCCACGCCAATTTATAGGGTTTATCGTGACTCTCAATCTGGATATTCAGTTCTACACAGCTTCAGTGGACACAATATTTTCACAGCTTCCTGCATTAATCACAAAGCGACATACCTTACCTAAGATGGTACAAGTATACTGAAAAATATTACTCCGTAGCCAATCATCGTCCGCTAACACCTTCGACGTCAAATAGGAGCATCGTACCACCAATGTCGTCCCGACATCTCCCACCACTAGTATTTTGTTTATGGCTTCTTCGTATAACACTAGGTCCCCCATGATCTCTGCTTCTTCCTCTTCATAATCTTCATCATCAATAAATAGTGCTTTCTTTACTGGCGCCTTCTTACACTGATTGTCTGTGTCCGATCTCTCCACAATTGAAACACTTTAAGACGCCAACTCTGACACTACCTTTATTAAATTGCCCACTACCTTTATTTACTCCCACATTGCCGTTACTTCTGTTAGGACCGAAGGAATTTAGATATCTCTACAATAATATGATATTGTCCACTTTGGGCCTAAGCCCTCATGGTTTTATTTTTGGGCTTTACCCTAAAGGTCATTTACCAATGGAGATATCTTTTCCTTATAAGCCCATGATCGATGTGTTTTCAATGTGGGACTTTGTTTGCAACCTTGCAACCCCAACAATCCCCCCTCACACGAAGGACCACAGGGACCCCCCTCAAGTGAAAAATTTATCCATTTAATGTCTGATCCTCAACCCACCAGGTCTTTCTGCCCCTTGGTCCAACCGACCTACTAAGTCTTCTTGCCCCTCTGTCCAACCGACCTACTAGGTCTTCCTGCCCATCGGTCCACCCAACCTACTAGGACTTCCTTGCCTAGCCGCAACTAGGGCTTCTTTGCCTGGCTGTCCACTAGGACTTCCTGCCTAATGTCTAGTCCTCTTGATCCAGACATGAGAGCCCCCACTTCCTTTGTTTGAGGTCAATATTCTACTTACATGGCTTGATTAGACAATAGCTCCTATGCGCAGTCGATGGTTAGACCTTCTGGCAGTCCGGGCTCTCCCTTACCTAATCACAATTAAGACATACTCTTGCCAAATCGTAGTTAGGACTTTCTCTTTGTTAGTCATCTGGTTAACCTTGACCTGACTAGACTTCTCACATGACTAGGTCAACCTTGACCAGACTCCATTAAACATTTTTTCAAACAAATATCAAAACTCTAGAGGTCGATTGCACCTGCAATCTCCCCTTTTTTGATGTTTGATAATATGTTTAAGTTAGGCTAATTACTTAACCCAACTTATCAAGTCAAAAGAGTATTAGTAGCAGAAAATAAAAACAAGCACACAGATTGATTTTACTTGGTTCGTAGTCTAGCAACTACTACTCCAAGGCCCGCGACCCTTGGCGGCTTTCGATGGGCAATCACTATAGTTCTTTTTTTCAAACTCTTTCGGAGAAAAGCAAACTCGAACACAGAATATGAAGGATGATAGTAACAAACTACTATCACCTTGGAATGTAAATGCAAGTACAATGTCACGCCCCAGGAGTATAATTATCCGTCGAAAAACGGACAACACCTCCCTTGTAACAATCACAAATTCCTGGTACACAACCACAAAGAATATATATATATATACCCTTCTCGGGTATTCACAACCCACGCAGTGTATAAGATAAAAATATCCTACCCGGGTATGCACAATCATGTAGTGTATAAAATGATATAACCAAACAGTATAGACAATAAAAATGGTCTACATGATCAGAAAATCAAAACGTACAATTTGTGAGCCGGTCCGTCTTATGAAACCAAGTACAAGATCAAAAACAAATCTGAAATCCAGATACAAATTAATTAATACAATACATGAGTATTAACCAAACGTGGAAGCTCAAAGAAACAGACATAAAATAGGAATAAATTTGAAGCTCGATGTGAGAGGAACGGCGCGGGTAGATATCCTCCATGCGACCTAGTCAACATATACCTGCTAACCTGGAAATAATAACAGAAGGCAGGGCTGGTGAGTACAAAAGAATACTCAACGGGTATAGAACGATAGTGCATGATCAAATAAATGGAAGGAGAAACAAAATAGGATATATAGGAATTCAAAGGTATACAGTCTCACAGAAAGAATATACTCACCATCGAATGGTAACACCCTTATGCCACTACTATACACGCACCCTACTCAACTGCACATAGTATCAAGAGTAGTACCAAGAATAAAGAATATAGGTATAGCATCACACGTGCATATACCCTCAATAATCAAAATAAGTACAACATCTCCTATGCATGTACCATCAATAACTAGCATAAGTACAACATCTCATATGCGTATATCAATACATGTATCAGTAATTGGGGTCTCGTATGTGGGAGCAACGCTCCACCACTGGATATAAAAATGACCAAGAGACCCAGCTTGTGAGCTGTGGATTGTGGGAGAAACACTCTACCACGATACTCGTGGGCAGTCCGTAAATGTCAGGGTCCCTGTATGCTGGAGAATGCTCTACCACGAATGACCTCGTGGGCAGATAAGAGGTAGCTATTTTTCTACGAGCTGCGGGAGAAACACTCTACCACGTATGACCTCATGGGCAACCAGGGTGTAACAACAAAAATAGTAGCATGTCTACGACTCACTCAACCAACTAAATAGGCGACATAGCCGATAGCATGCAATGCAACATCGAAATGCTACGACTCACTCAACCAACCTAATGGGAGACATAACCGATAGCATACATGTAATATCGTGATTCTACGACTCAGTTAACCAACTCAATAGGAGACATAGCCGATAGCATACATGCATCTCCATGATGCCACGACTAGCTCACACCCGAAGGGAGCCCTAATCGCTAGCATACATGCATCATCGATGCTACGACTAGCTCACACTCGAAGGGAGCCCTGATCGTTAGCATACATGCATCATCGATGCTATGAGTCACTCAACCAACCTAATGGGAGACATAGCCAATAACATACATGCAACATCGTGGTGATAGGTAGACAAGTACATCTACCATCACACATGTCTATCTACACCAATGTACTAAGCTACATCCATGCAAACATACTAGTCATACTACATGCCACATGCGTGTAAATAACTATAAATCAGATATGATAATCTCTATATGCAATATCAAGCTTGGTACACGTCATACACGCGTCCCAATCAATAACTACGTGGTATAAATGAACAAGAACTATCAAGTATGTATAAATGCACACCACACGCGTGTTTATCACTACATGATCATAAC
The DNA here is from genome assembly GCA_038050645.1 of Hedychium gardnerianum. Classification (NCBI taxonomy): domain Eukaryota; kingdom Viridiplantae; phylum Streptophyta; class Magnoliopsida; order Zingiberales; family Zingiberaceae; genus Hedychium; species Hedychium gardnerianum. The sequence continues at coordinate 5,513,708 of JBBUKS010000021.1, forward strand.
ATGTGAATACACCACCCGCATGTATAACACTACATGACATGGACTATTTGAACTACATGTGAGCAAACACACACCACACGCGTGTTACATAATTATATGATTACCCAATAATAAACATGATCCTATCGTGCATACCATACACGTGTACACTCTATAGATATGATAAACAAAGAGACTGTATCAGAATAAATCGAGTACCTCAAGGTACAAGCATATAAGTATCGAAACCCATGTAATAATGTGAATAGAGTCAAGGTATCACAGCTACTATATCAATCTAAACATATTATGCACCAAAGTCAATAACTATAAAAAAAATCAAGCAAGAAATATCCGCCTCTAATTAGTCGTAGATCGTGTCGAAGAGTCCACACGTCCAAGCACTTACCTCGAATCAACGTCCTGTATCAAAAAACGTAAATTACAATCAAGTACTACTCCGAATCCAATAACTAAAACACATCGTAAATCGATTAGGAAACCCTATTTGGTTCAACCCAACCACATCCAGAGCTAGTTAAAAAGCTTATGAACAAGAGTTCTTTCAACCTCATAACCCTAACCAAGATGATATTGTTACATCCATAAATCCCAAGATGTAACTAAACAAGCACAACCAACTATACCAATGTTAAATTCAACAATACACACAACATAACAACCTCATCTACATTTCATCTTCCTCCTTTTAATTCAAACACACAATCCA
>JBBUKS010000021.1:5514516-5529361 GCA_038050645.1 Hedychium gardnerianum
AACGCTCGCCCCCAGCGCCCCCGCCAGTCCGTCCCAGGATCAACACGGAGGAGGTAAATCATGGGGGCTAGTCTAGCCAGCCCGAACAGTGACTAGTACATAAGGGGGGCAGGAACCTGGCTACTAGCCAGATTTTGACCCCTAGACCTCATTGTGGTAACACCTCGAGTCGGTGATACTCAACTGCTTGGGGTGGGTGAATTACATTTTTACCATTAGAGTCACATTTTAATATTTTTCTCCATTTTAATTAATTATTATTCTATTTTAAATATCTATTTTATAATTATTTTGGTTTTTCATCTTATCGATATGAAAATAAACATGTGTATAGTATTAAAAAATACCATTTATTATCCTTAATAATTTAATTTATTTAAAAAATTATTTTATTATTTAAAATATTATTTTAATCTCATTTAAAAATAGTTATAGATAAGAAAATATAAAAAGGATAAAATTTTCTATTCGAGTGTCTAGAAATCAATGCACTTAACTCAAATGTGTATCTACACTCAAAAAAGGTCAAATCAAATAATTAATATGATAATGATATAAAAATCTAAAAAAGAACTAGAATTCAAAGTAGATAGATCTAATGTTGATCTTGCAATCTTGACATAATCCCAACTACAAAAAGAGATACCTACTCCATGGAACGACAATTTATTTATTTACTCATCCTTAAATTAGATATGCTTGCCTAAAATAAAAATAAAATATTTATCTCACCATTTTCTCTCAATCGACCAAACAAAGTAAGCATTTCGTTGATATAAAACACTCAAAACGCTCGTGTCGTGATTAGTTTGGAATAATCAATCATTATCAATTTCAATCGTACAAATTCTCACTAATTCTTACTTTAACTTTGACCAGTGTGTCACAACCTTATTTAAAGATATTGAAAAACTAAAAAAATAAGAACAGTCTAATTGAATCCAAATCCAATTAGAATTCAACTCAACTCAAGATTCAAAATTTATTTTGACGGTTCGATTTATTTTGTCGTTTAAAAAATATGATGCTCACAAGATGTACACTATTAGTAATTCTAGGCGCCTCAATTTATTGAGGCACCTATATAATTTTTAATTTATTTTTTTTAATTTTTCGGTTGTGCTAATAAGATTTTGCTTATAAAATTTAGAGGTTGAATTATATTATTAAACATAAAAAAAATTTAATCAATTTTTTTTTGGATGTGCATAAAATGTGTGAAATAAAATATACTAGATAACAAAATTCTTTATATATATATATATATATATATAAAACGTAAGTATTCAGACTTTGTTTGACTAATCTTAAAGGTAAAATAATTTTTTTACTAATCCAAAACACAACTTATACCCATTCAAAAATTGATTTTTAAAATATTCATTTAGTATTTCTCAGTATGAAAAAATTAAAATTAAAGTTGCACTAATCAAGAAATATAACAATTATAAAAAATCGAAAGCTATAAATTATTAAAGATTTTCATTTGTGAATTTTGATAAGTAGGGAAGTAAAATTGATGTTAGTAAAATTATCTAAGTACGAATCATATATAGGTGCAATTTGAGATGTCTCAAAGTATACGTGTCTAGTTGATACTTAGTCCATTGCCTAAACGATTATATATAATAAAGATAGGCTGAACTTACCAAGTCACTTGGAAATTCAACATATTGTGCAGACATTCACATTGAGGCAGGCCTATAATTAAAAGAGATCTAGTCAAGTCCACTTAAAAATAATGAACCTCTCAACTTGATCTCCTCTATTTAATTAACTTCCCCAATTATGAATAGCTAAGAAACTTCCATATCTATTATTATACTTTCAATCGATCATATAGCAATGCTACCGCATGCTAGTTATGATGGCAAAAGACGAAACACTCGTCTTCAGCGCTTTCGTCAGTCTGTCTCAGGACCAATACGAAAAAGATAAATCACGAGGATACCGTATGCTAGTTATGCATGATCGTGACATGCCCAGGTGGCATGACTAAATTGATCAAATTATCATAATTAAACCAGAGTCGAATTTCGATAAAAATTAAAAAAAAAAGATACTCTGTTTTGTGATCGACTTCCGTTTTTTAATTTACTTCTCTCTATATACGACGGTAAGGTCAAACGTCTGGGGCGCTCGAGGTCATCGATCGTATGACCTTTTTGTCGTAATTCATGGTTACTTCCCACTGTGAGTTCTATTGAAGAAAAAAAATGTAATCATTATCTTAATAATTTCTTCAAAATAATTTCATATTTTTTGAAAAAAACTAAATTATAAAAAATATTTATCTTAATTTAGTGAACTTTTATATGACGAAAGTCAAAATATTTTATACTCAATGATTTCAAAATTTATTAGAACAATCATTTATATAAGTATCAATTGTGCTAATCCATGAAGGCACTATAAGTTTGTGAGTGCTATCCATTAGTAGCAAAAGGTAAAATCGTCATCTCGATGATCCCTCCAGGATGACCCCTTATTGTGAGTTCTATCCATTATTATATATTAGAGTAAAATGTGAAGTCATCATTTTAACGATCTCTCCAAACGATCTCATACTTCTTGAAAGGAATAAATTATGGGAAATATTTGTCCTAACACAGAGACCCTTTGTATGGTGAAGTTCATATACTCAGTAAAATATTTTACACTCACTGTCACTGGAAATTGATTTCAAGGATCAATTGGAGCACACATTCATGTAGGTACCAATTGCGCTAACTTACGAGAGCATTATAAATCTATGAGTTCTATCCATTGATAGCAAAAAGATAAAATCGTCATTTTGATGATCCTTTATTATTTAAAAGAGAAGTAAATCAAAGATGTTTCATCTAATAATAATAAATAATAATAAAATAAAATAAGAAGAGATTGAGACAACTAATAAAACATTATGCACTTATTTGAAATCAAACCTAAGCCTATTGAGAGTAATATTTTTACCTGTACTAACCCATGAAGGCATGCATGCATGCATGAACGTGAGTGATAGTATATTATACTCGCAGTGCAGGAAATGAACTTCATGTATATATATTTATACTTTAACTAGAAATCACATAGCTAGTTTCACCCGTGACGAATTAATAATTATCATGATTGATTACAAATCTGAATAAAGGAGGCTAAGTATATTAAATTATCAGCTAAGGTTAAATTAAAAAAAATATGTTATATTATCCGATTATAATGTTTCGATAAAAATCGTTACATCTCCGGAACTCGTGCTAAATAAAATAAACTAACAACCATATAGCTTGCAATTACATGGCCAAGTGGACCTCTATAACAGGTCCTAGGAGTCATTAAAGCACTCTAAACAAAGTTATAGTTTGTCCTACTCTTGGTTAGTGTTTACTGTACCTTAATTATTAGGGTTCTATCTAGTGTCAGTAGGCACCATTCTGTCAACTGAGATTCTTTAGAGAGCAGGGGAGAGAGAGACACTATTATTAGCCAACTGAATCTCTATTACCACTAATTATATAACTCTATCATGAGGTAATTAACAAGCTTCCAATCCAAGGTCACATGAGAACAATAAATAAATAAATAAGATACAAAATTCGAAGCTTGTAAACAAAAGTGTTGCCTCACATTAATGACGACGTTTAATTAAAATATTGTTGTTCACCTCATTGCATGCTTAATTAACGTTCCGATCCCTCGATCGACCATGTTACACTACTTGCTATTTGTTTATTTCTAGTGCAGAAGAGCATGCACCTTTGCCCTTGATTTAAGCTTGCTTGAGGTAATTAATTATTTATATAATCACGCATTAATAGCAACCCATAAGCGATATAAAAAAATAATAATTAATCAGGTCGGATAATATCAGATCTAGGGTGATCAGTCCGGCTCCACGTAAATTTTTCATCCGCTACCAGAATAAATCAAAAAATATTAATAGAAATTCATTCAAATAATCAGTATTCTTAGGTCCATTTTTCACCAGATGTATAAATGATATACAAAGACCAAAAAATGGATTTAATTAAATTAATCAGTCCACTGCATTGCCTAACTGCATTCAAAGTTGATTAATTTGGCTTTCTCAAGTTAGATTAATTGCCTAATCCCAAAGAATTAATCATTAGATATTTCAAATTTCTCTTGACCAAGTCGATGTTTTAATTTTCAGAAAAAAATGGGTCCTTTGTTAAAAATAAAATAAAGAGAGAAGAAAAGGAAAACTAAAAAGTTATAACATTATATTAAGGTCAAACTTAATTCTTAAATATCCTCTTAATTAAAAAAAAAGATTAATCAGGTCGGGTAATGTTGGATCTAGGGTGACTAACCTGACTCCATAAAAATTTCTCATCGACTACCAGGATAAATTAGGAAGTGTTAATGTAAATTCATCCAAATCAGTTGAAATTCGAACCTTAAATCTTTTAATTATCGATTATAGAATTTAACCATTGTATCATTACTATGGAACATTAAATATCCTCTTAATTTGTTTAATACTCGATGCAATTATATACATTATCTGTAAGGCCTCGAACAATTAATGGCAGAAAAAAGAAGAAGACATTGACGAGGCAATATTTTAAATTGACCAAGCATATTTGAAACCTAGAAAAGAATTGAGGAACTTTCTGATCAAGAGTGTAAATTTCCTCCACTTCATTCAACAAGAAGTCACAGTTGAGCAAGTTGCATTAATTATATGATAAACAAGTTCTTATTTTTTTTAATTTTATTTTCTGTATTAAAAATGAAAAAATAATTAGGGAATCATGTGCTCCATATGCATTAATATATTAAATTAAATGGTAAAGTAACATGGTAATTGAATTACTGGGGAATCATGCACTTCAGTTCCTTTAAACAATTGTCAGAGTTTTTTTTTAAAAAAAAATAAATTCAAAACTAAAGTTCTATCATCAGGGGATTAGAAAGTGAAAAGAATTTTTATCTGAAAATATATATTTATTAAAAATTAATCTTTATTTTATTATAATAAATCTGTTATCCACTAGCTAATTGGTCAACACTCCTGTAGGGACTGAATTTAATTTTTCAATTGATAGGCTTACATGTTAATTTAATAACACATTTGATTGTATATATCATATTGAATCAAATCCGATAAAATTGTCTGATTAAAACATTTATGGGTTTGATTATTAGATATGAATTTATACATATAGAACTTGTCAATCCGATCGAACCTATCGTATAAAAGAGCGTAGTCCCCGTAGGGTTAGATATTCTTTCAGATCATCACATCTTCTATTAACAAGGAGAAAATGAAACCGTCACCCTAACATCTTATGAAAAATCTATTTGTTTTTTCTATAGGATCTCCGGATTTCACACTGTGATGGCTTGTACTTTTGCTGCATTCAAACAACCTTATTATTTATATTTGTATGGATTTGAATGCATGAAGGGGAGTAAATTTTACCATGTGACTTAGAGGTCAAACAACCTCTTGCAAAGTACTTTTCTTTTGGATCTTATATTGACGAAAATTTTGTGCATTGGACTATAATTTAAATGCATGCTTTAAGTTACTATTTCCTTCCTATCTATTTTAATTTAGTTATCTCTTGTAGTCTTATTATTATTATTTTTCTACTAGTTAATATATATATATATATAAATGTTATCCGACTCATTTATCTATATGCACTCCGTGTATACCTAGTGTGTGTATATATATATATATATATATATATATATAGCAAAAGGTTAAAAATTTAAGACTTAGTTTTTAGTGTTTATGATTTAGATTATAATATTCAAGTTAAAGAAATTTAAAAAAACATTAATTTTTGAACGAAACCGATAGAAATATTTGTTGGACCAATAATTTTTCATTGATTTAATTGAGTTAACCAATTAATGAAGCAATCGATCGAGGAAGAGTCTCTGCATTGATTTCTCTCTTGTTGCTCTTCGTCTTCGTCTTCGTCTTCCTCTTCCTCCCTCGATTTTGCTCTGCTTAATTTGAGCTGAGCTGAGCTAGCTAGCAATTGACCGAGGAGAGAAACCAAAACTGAGAGAGATGTGCGACTACTTCTCGCAGAGGATGGACGGCGACGACCACGGCGATCTTACCGACATCGTTCGCACCGGCGGCGGCCACTTGTCGAACGCCGACCTCAAGCCCAACTGGCAGGTCGATCAGCTCCTCCTCAACAGCGACCCCTTCGCTGACCTCCAAGTCGACCCGCTGCTGAACCCCTACGTCGCCGCCGTCGACCACGGCGGCTTCGGAGATCGGTTCCAGCTTCTACCTCCGTCACTGCCGCCGCCGCCACCACCACCGCTGAAGGCTGTGGCGGCTACTACTACTACTACTACTAGCAGCGTCTTATCGAAGGTGCACCAGATCTCGGTGTCGCCTCTCTTGCCAAAGCTGATTACCGCCGGCTGTCCGATGGCCGGCGCCGCGGATCGCTATGGAGAGGTGCAGATCTCGCCTCATAGAGCTACTCCCGGCAACAAACGGAGGTGCTGAAAAAATTCTCTCAACAATTTTTCTTCCTTTTCCAATATTTGGATTTATATTTGCAGAAAAGGTCAGGCGAAAAGGGTGGTGCACGTTCCTGCACCGGCGGCGGCGGCGGCCAGCAATAGGCCGCCGAGCGGAGAGGTTGTTCCTTCGGATCTGTGGGCGTGGAGGAAGTATGGCCAAAAACCAATTAAGGGCTCCCCTTATCCGCGGTAATTAATCATGCATTAAGTATAATTAGATCTGATTAATCTTCAATGATTTCATTATTCCATGCAAATTAACTATTAACTACATGGACGCGAAACAGGGGATACTACAGATGCAGCAGCTCCAAGGGCTGCGCCGCCCGGAAGCAGGTGGAGCGCAGCCGCGCCGACCCCAACATGCTCGTCGTCACCTACACCTCCGAGCACAACCACCCCTGGCCTACCCAGCGCAACGCCCTCGCCGGCTCCGTCCGCTCCTCCCACCATTATTCCAAGTCCACTAAGCCGCCGTCCACTGACACCTCCACCACTGCCGCCGCCGCCGAAGCACCGCCGCCGGACTCCACCTCTCCCTTGGTCAACGAAGAAAGTGGCGTTTGCTACAAGCCGATGATCCCCGAGGCGGACCAGCCGGACGACTTCTTCTCCGACCTGGCCGAGCTGGAGTCGGAACCGATGAGTCTCATCTTCTCCAAAACCGATCCCTTGTTCAGCATGTTCGATTGAAAGCAGCTAAATTCAATCAGGAGAGGGTTTATAACAAGACCCCGGAGCAGCAAAACAAAAAAGCTCAATCAATTCGCCTTGTTGCATTCGCACACTAGCTACAAACTAATCGAGTAGTGTTGTTCAAGGTCTAGTTATAAACCTTCTTAATTTGAATCCACAAAGTAATTGTTATAGAATTTCAGTTTTGTCTAAATGATTGAAGGAATTAAGCTTCAAGTTTATGGAGTAGTGCAGGAGGAGGATGGGACAGAAAGCTGGTGAGTAAACAGAAAAGCTTGAAACAGTTGCAAAAGTAGTTTGTCCATCTCTTTAAGGTGCATGGTGGTGGGGAAAACAGTCCATGCTCCTTGTGATGATTTCAAAAGGAGGAGGATGAACATCTGCCAAAAGAATCGATACTTTTGGAATTCTGCTGATGAGAAGCGAAATTAGCAAGCTTATGGATTGACGTAATTGGTATTTATACGAGTGGTTGTTCCAATAGATGTTGGGATTAATTCTCAGCGGGTATAAAATGTTTCATTGGATACAAAGGGCCTTTCCCATACAAATGACCGCTGTGTTAGAGCAAATGTCTCCCGTGATTTATTTTCTTTCAGAGAATGTGGAGCCACCCTGGAGAAGCCGCTAAAGTGACGACTTTATATTTTCTCCAAAAATAAATACATGTATTTAATGTCCCGGGACTATGGTGTGATGGTAAACAGTTTACCATCATGCCACAACGATGGTAAACAGTTGAATGGGCTCCCTAAGCAACGAGAGTTCGAATCTTATTTGAGGTATATTATACCAGAGGAGTTCGAATTATTTATGACGTTGGACCGTCTGTCATAAGCCGTATGTGCTTCTTGATTTATTATAGTGGCTGATGAGAAACTTTCGATGGTTAATATCAATCATTTTAAGGATTAATCAAATTATAAGACTTAGATATCTAAATTATATAAAAAATAATACATGTATTGAATTAATACATGAATTACATACGTCTACTTGTGAATAGAATTTCGACTACTTCAACTAAACTAGACTACACTTAATTTGAGCAAGCGATCTACTAGTCACCAATTTACTTTAGTTGAAATTAAATATTTTTTATATGCTCATTTGGTTATTTTTTAACTTACAGGCAATCTAGTCAATATGGGATTTTATCAAATCATATTGAATCTATTATATGCAATGTATCCTAAATTATAAGAGATTTTTTTCACGATTCAAATTCATAATCATAAAATCATACATAATAATTTTACTATTATACCAAAGTTCCTTCAAATAGAATTATTCCAATTAAATATGACAATTAAAAATTACCTTTTGTGCACGACATCTACACCCTAAAGATCATCTATAATGCAACACCCCACTCATGAACCCTTGTATGGAGAAACTATATAGGTGGCTCCACCCGTTATATATTTCAATTTCTAGACTCCTCTTATGCATATCCCTTTCATATATATATATATATATATATATATTCAAATTTTTGTTGGTCAAAATTTTCATTTGTAACACTAAATATCGCGTGAACTCTTATCCTTCTTTCTCTCGATCTCAATAATAGTAGAATTAAAACCTTTTAGAAACCTTTCGAATGTCTTCGAGTTTAAATATGTATATTGATATTTCATTCATTAAGCAACGTTCAAACAAAAGAATAACTATAGGAAACATGGACTTCAAATGGATCATTGTGGCGTAGAAAGACACCCGACTCTAATGATTTCTTTCGGTAATTCCATTGTTTAAGTCACTCCGAGATCAAACAAAGGTCATATGCTTATTGATTGGCCTTCATTGGTTGATGGGAAATATGAGCCATGATGAACTCTATGAGTGCAACCCATTGTGTACATGGCAACAACTGTAGCCATTATGCTTCATGCTGAGAAATGAATGGTCTCCTTTGGCAAAGAACAAGATCCTTTGACATTTGGTGCATTACAAGCCACAGTCAACAAGAAACACACAAAAGAGGCACATCTCTACAAGACAATAATGGTGCCAATCTCCCTAAAGTAAAAGAATCTTTAGACGAGTCAACAAAAAGATTAAACAAATAATGTGTCAAAGAATATTTTTTTTATCAAAAGAAAGAAATCCCACTTAGCTGTTGATGGGATGGTTTGCTGTTTTCATGTGATCCAAAAAGTACTGTGCATCATGTTCTTTGTATGATTAAGTTGTGATAGATCAATATAGTTGAAAGCTAAAGGACAAATGAAGCATAAAATATTAATGACTGAGTTGTTGAGAGAATTAAAATAATTTTTTGTGAAGTACAATTTATAATAACTAATAAAATTAAGGAGCAAGGTGGGACATTTGAAGGAAAGAAGCCCTCCAAGTCATTGTTTAATAATGGCTTCCAGTTCATGCAAGAAGCCAAACATGACCAGTTCTTAAGAGGAGGAAGAGTTAATTATTCAACTGGTATAGTGATATATACAATAATTAATCAAGCAACATGTCTTAGTCTTTCTCTCTAGAGTACAATTAATTGGCTAGCAAATATTAATTAGATTTTGCAACAATGCGATCGATTCACCGCAAAGGAAGAGCGAACAAGTTCTGAATATATTGTTAAGCAAGTAGTCTCCTAGATTAAGAACACTGTGATTAGAGGATCTTTATTTTCTTTTTTACATGCTCTACTTAATCCTAAACCCTAAACACAAATATTAATCTCAAAGTGTTCTTTAATTAATATAGATACCCTAAAGTCTTCAATAGATTAAAATTGAAATTGTTGTATATGTATACACTAAATCATAGTTGTTCCGACTAAATATCGTGGATGATCAACCCACCAGTCGACAAACAAGCTGACGTGCGTGCACTCCGGAGGTCGTCAGTGAGGAGGAGGAAAGAACCTGAGATGCACTCAAAGAGAGAGTTAGAATGACGTTGGGGATGGATCCCAGCAGGCCACTCTGACGCTCAAGTTAGAGTTTACTTGAGGTAAAGATGATGAAGGAAGAAGATGAAGGAGAGGAGCAAAACCTCGTGGGGTTAGAAAGAAAATTGGATCCTTTCCCATCACTTTCATGAGTGTTTATGTAGTTGTCAAGAAAGCATCTTCACGTCAGCTGCAACATCATCATTGTAGGAGCTGGTGAGGAGAGCAGTTCGACAGTTGTTAGTTGCCTCCTGATTCATCTAGCGCCACATGTTAGTAGGAGGACGTCTAGGAGATCAAATATGACAACCTAGTAATTGTCTCTCCATTCATTTGTTGTCGCGTGTCATAAAATATTTGTCGTCGTTGTCCACTTCCTTTCGGAGAAACGACCTTATTTGGTCCTAAAAAAAAGGGAGTTTAGTCTAAGGATGTAGCAAGAATAGTGTTGATGCGGAGTGACCTTGAGAGTGGATGCTATCCGTGAGTGAGGCCGAGACCGAGAGATGGTGTCGGGACCTGGCTAAGCCAAGGTAAATATCGGGGTCTAGAGCTAAGCCAGAGATGATACTGAGACCTGGGACTGAGACTGAGAGATAATGTCAAGACCTGGAGCTGAGCCAGGGATGACATTGTTAGGGCTAAAAGAATTCACATATCTCCACAATAGTATGATATTGTTCACTTTGGGCCTAAGCCCTCATGAATTTATTTTTGGGCTTTACCAAAAAGGCCTTATACTAATGGAAATATTTTTCATCTTTTAAACTCATGATCTTTTTCATGTATTTCTAATGTAGGACTTTGATTGTATTCCCAACAATTCTCCCCCCAAACGAAAGACCACCATTATTCTTATGGTCCGGGCCTCCCCGCCAACATCCGGTCACTCTTGACCTGCTCCGAGTCTCCCCGCAAGCATCCGGTCACTCTTGACCTGCTTCGGGCCTCCCCGCAAGCATCCGGTCACTCTTGATATACTTGACTTCTTACAAACATATTGTTCAAATATTGAAACCCAAGCTCGAGTAACTCGAGCTTGGTCAACCTAGTCAACCTTGACCCAAGATCGATTGCACCAACAATCTCCCCCTTTTTGATGTTTGACAATATGTTTAAGTTAGATTAACTCATTAGCCCAACTTTCTTTCTTACCAAAGGATGAATGAGGGTTTTCTAACTTAAACCCTACATTCTCCCCCTTTGATACGCAAAAAATTTCTTCCAAAATTCAATTCATCTTGACCTTCCAATATCCCAATAGAGGTTCTTCCTCCTATTGTTTCTAATGCTCCACCTTGAGCATTCACTTCTTCACCTTTCATATCCAATTCATATCTTTAAGGTGGACCTCCCTCTCAAAGCATGCTTCAACTTCTATCATTGCACCAATAATAATTTGGAGTTCCTAATCCTATAGGAAATATAAAAATCTAAGATTTGAGGTTAAAAATTCAACCTTGAATTTAAACCTTCTCTTCAATTTCACATTAGTCTCCTTTAACCATCACTTTTTAACTTTCATCAAGAAAATTATATTCGAATGCTCATCTAAGTACCTAAACGTGGCTTAATAGACTGAAATAAACTCATTTCAGCCAAAAATAGTAGCTACCAATCGATTGATATCAGTTATCAATTGATTGCTGCCAGTCTCAATCGATTAATGCAAGCTATCAATCGATTGTCGCACATACCAATCGATTGGTAATAGTTGCCAATCGATTGAAGTTTCTAAATTTTCAAATTCAATTTTAGACATAATTTCAGAAATTCATAAATAATTCTACGATTTTTAATAGAGATATTTTTTATCTTTCAAACCCATGATCTTTTTCATATATTTTCAATGTGAGACTTTGATTATATTCCCAACAATCCTCCTCTCAAACGAAGAACCACCATTACTCTCATGGTCCGGGACTTCCCGCAAGCATCTGGTAACTCTTGACCTATTTCGGGCCTCCCCACAAGTATCCAATCACTCTTGACTTACTCCGGGCCTCCCCGCAAGCATCCGGCCACTCTTGACCAACTTGACTTCTTACAAACATATTGTTCAAACATCGAAACTCAATCTTGAGCCAACCCGAACTTAGTCAACCTGGTCAACCTTGACATGAGGTTGATTGCACTAACAATCTCCCCCTTTTTGATGTTTGACAATATGTTTAAGTTAAGTTAACTCATTATCCCAACTTTCTTTCTTGTCAAAGCATAAATGAGAGTTTTCTAACTTAAGCCCTACATTTGGTATCAGAGTCATGGTCCAGATCGGATGCTATGTGGGGTAACCTTGAACGAAGTTGCGAGAGGTCCCTAGTTCATTTCTCGGAATGTCCCTCAATTGTTGGAAATACAATCAAAGTCTCACATTGGAATTACATGAAAAAGATCATGGGTTTAAAAGATGAAAGATATCTCCATTAGTATGAGACCTTTTGGGTAGAGCTAAAAAATAAATCCATGAGGCATAGGCCCAAAGCGGACAATATCATACAATTGTGGAAATAGTGAATTCTTTTGGTCCAAACAGACGTCAGTGTTTGGAGTTGAGACTGAGATATAATATTAGGACCTGGGGATGAGCCAGGGATGACATCAGCGTCTGGACCTAGGACTGAGAGATAGTATCAAAACCTGTGGTTGAGCTAATGATGATGTCATCATCTGGACGTGGGACTGAGAGATAGTATCAGGACTTGGAGCTGAGCTAGGGATTATATTAGTGTATGGAGTTGAGACTGAGAGAGTTTGTCGCTGAGACTGAGAGGGAGTCTGTCTTGAGATTGTCTCTAAGACTGAGAGGGAGTTTGTCAGTCTCATTGTAGATTGAATCTCTAGTGCGGAGCTAGGAGTTCCATGCTTGTCGTAAGTTTGTTACGCAAGAAGAGATAGACAAGCAGGATGTTGCAATTTTGCTTGATAGAGCGTGAGTGTTTACAAGAAAGAATTACATGAAAGGAAAAATGCAGAATGGCGTTACTTGGGATTAGACCTGATAGGGCCTTAGATGTGTTGCATGCCAAGGTCATTTAAGTTCCTTTCCTTGAGAATAGTTCAAGTAGTAAGACTTACAGTCGAGTCAGTGAGTGACTCAGTAGGGTCCATCCCAGTGTGGCTCTAGCTTGCTAGTGTCTCCCATGGGCTTCACTTTCTTCCAAACAAAACCTCCAACTTGGAAGGAATGACCTGTTTGTTGTATGCCTGACTCATTCATTGCCGATAGGCTTTGAGTCCCACCTATGCTTTCTCCCAAGCTTCTATGACAAGATCCAGCTCGAGGAGTCTCTTGTCTGAGTTTTCCTTGACATATTTATACGCGCTAACTCCAGCTGACTCGAGGCCAATTTCAATTGGGATCACCGCTTCTCCCCCATATACTAAGTGAAAAGGAGTCATCCTGGTGTTGTCGCATGGGGTTGTCCGATAAGCCTAGGGAATATTGGAAAGTTCTTCTACCTAGCCACATTTGACATGGTCAAGCTTGATCTTTAATCCTCATACTAGCTCCCGATTGACAACCTTTGTTTGGCCGTTTCTTTGAGGATATTAAACTAAGGTAAAAGTCTGTTGAATGCCCAAGCCTCGATGCCATAAATGACATCAGTGTCTAGAGCTGAGATTGAGAGATAGTACCAGGACCTGAGGATGAGCCAGGGATGACTTCAACATCTGGACCTGAGACTTAGAGATAGTATCAGGATCTGTAGCTAGCCTAATGATCATGTCAGTGTCTGTACCTGGGTCTGAGAGATAGTATCAGGACCTAGAACTGAGTTAGGGATGACATCAGTATCTGAAGCTGAGACTAAGAGAGAGTTTGTCACTGAGACTGAGAGGGAGTCTGTCCCAAGACTGTCTCTAAGCACTACAAGAAAATATCATAATACCGACGAAACTTAATTACCGTCAGTGTTTACCGACGGAAATTAAATTTCGTTGGTGTTTACCGACGGAATTTGATTTCCGTCGGTGCTTACCGACGGAATTTGATTTCCGTCGGTAAACACCAACGGTAATTAAATTCCGTCGGTAATGACCAGTATATATACCATTCATTTTCCATATTCAATTGCCGACAGAAACGCGGGGTCGGCCGCGGTCAGCCGCGAGGTCGGCCGCGACCATACGTGACATCGCGACTACGAGATGCTAATTTTATTTGTTGTGATTGTTTGTGATTTATAATAACTGCTAATATTTTTGTATTATGTAGTTTACTGCATTTTCTGCTCCTCTTCGTGTGCTCATCTTCATCTGCTCATCTCCGGCTGTTTATCTGCAGGTATAATTTATTAAACAGTACCTCATAGGGTTAATTTTATATTTAGGTTAATTTAGTATTTTGATTTATAACTTAATATAATTATTGTATGTTATTTTAGTGTTGATACATTTACATCTATATTTTGTAACGACTTTTAATTTGTTATAGTTTTAATTTTTCACCAAAACATGTAGCAAAGTCATACATATTAGAAGAAATATAATATGATTATAAAAATTATAAAGTTTAATATAATATGAAGTCCTTGGGTATGCAATTTATAGTATTTAGATAACTTAAATTTAAAGATCGTGAGAAAAAAGGACTTTAACATGCTCATTATGTGCGCATGTTATTAATTATATTATAGTATTAAATAATAATTTTATATTTAACCTTAGTTCAAATGGTATAAGTATAATAATGTATCATTTTTTTATTTTAGGTAATAATATATATGAACA
>JBBUKS010000021.1:5585929-5597549 GCA_038050645.1 Hedychium gardnerianum
TACATCTTTCCTGTTGTCAAATAAAGACTATGCACATTGTATTTTGCAAAAAATAATATCATGCACTAGATTAAATATACATTAATATCTATCATAATGAGATAAATCTTTATTAACACGCTTAATCTACACAATCAAATGTGATCAATATATCTGTTGTTGTCACCTCTACCCAAAATTAACATGAAGAAATATATAGTACAGTCTTAAAATCTAGAACAACATTCAAATGTGAAACATATATGTTTAAGTATCTTTCCTACATGTCCATAGTTTGAATGTCAAGAACGAGATCTCATTAATAATGTTTCAAATTTTGTTCTCATTAGGTAACAATGTATATGAATAAAGTTTGGATATACAATCGATTAGAAAATGAATTTATCAGAGATGATTTTATTGCTGAAATTGAACAGTTTTATGAACTATGCTAAAAGTCATCCAAAATATATGAATGGTGTCGAGTTACGATGTTCGTGTAATCATTGCAAATGCAGAAATAAAGTCTTTCATGATGAGGATACCGTTAAACTACATATATACAAAAATGATTTTATGTCAAATTACTACAACTAGTATTATCATGAAGAACTATATTTGTATGAACTAATTGGGCCTTCTGGTGGTTCGTCATCTGACACAATTATTGTTGGAGAATCATCAACTAATGATATTGCAATGCAATCAATGATTCACGATGCGATGAATGCTGGTGATCATTCCAATATAGATGAACTATCAACACCTAAATATCAGCAATTATATGAAATATTAAAGGGTAATGAAAGAAAAGTGTGGGAAGACATTCCTTTCTAGGTCATTCTCAACTATCAGCTACTGCAAGGTTATTAAATATGAAAACAGAACATCATTTTTCAGAAAGATATTACGATGACATGTGTCAATTGATGTCAGAGTTGTTCCCTGCAGATAATTGCATGACTGATAGTTTTTATAATACAAAGAAATTGATTAGGAGCTTAGGTTTGTCTGTAGAGAAAATTGATTGTTGTATAAACAACTACATGAAATTTTGGAAATAGGACAATGAACTAGTTGAATGCAAAATCTGTACACACCCTCATTATAAGCATTGAACTCGTATACCAGGGAAGAAGAAAAATATTGCTTGGAAAGTGATGTATTACTTCCCGTTAACTGCTAGACTTTAACGCTTGTATGCATCTGCCGCTACAGCCAGTCACATGATATAGCATCATGAGCATTAGCACGAAGGAGGTATTATGTGTTATTCTTGTGATTCTCCTGCATAGAAACATCTTGACAGTATATTTCCCTCCTTTGCAATTGAACCACGTAATGTGAGATTAGAATTTTCCGCAGATGAATTTCAGTCATTTGGTGAATTGAGACAACAATATTCATCTTGGCCAATTATAATAACACCGTATAATTTACCATCATGGATGTGCATGAAAGATGAATTTATATTCCTCACTGTGTTTATCCCTGGTCCAACCAATCCTAAAGAGAAGATAAATGTTTTCTTGCAACATTTGATTTTCAAGCTGAATGAATTATGGAAAGTAGGGTCAGTGACTTGTGATATTGCAAGCAAAACTAATTTTACAATGCATGTTGTCTTATTATGGATGATCAGTGATTTTTCAGCATACTCAATGTTGCCGAGATGGAGCACGACTGGTAAATTAGCATGTCTACATTGCATGACGGAGTCTGATGCATTTTCATTACCTTGTAGTGGGAAAGTATTTTGATTTGATAATCACCGTAAAATTTTACCATTTGATCACCCTTTCAGGAGAAATAAGAAAAATTTCCTAAGGAATGTTGTAGTCAGAAAACCTCCCCAAACTGTCCATACTTCAGGTGAAGAAATCATTGACCAAATAGATAGTTATGGATTTCTACCTGTATCTCAACCAAGTTTTGATGAGATAAATAAATGCATTGTTAGGATGTGCAAGTGTGGTTGAAAGAAAAGGAATATTTTCTGGGAACTGTCATATTGGAAGTATCTACTTATTCGACATAATATAGACGTAATGCATGTTGAGAAAAATTTCTTCGATAATATCTTCAACACTATGATGAATGTACCGGGAAGAACCAAAGATACAGCTAAATCATGTGAGGAATTAAAAAAACTAGTCAGCAGATCAGAGTTGCATCAAAATGAAACAACCAATAAATTTCCAAAGGCTTGTTATACATTGGACAAAGATGGTAAGCAAGTTTTATGTAGTTGGTTGAAAGAAATCAAATTCTCAGATGGTTATGCCTCGAATTTGGCTCAAAGCATTGATATGAACAGGTTAAAGATGTTTGGAATGAAGAGTCATGACTGCCACGTGTTTATGTAACGACTTATCCCAATAGCTTTTCATGACCTACTTCCTAATAATGTTTGGCAAGTACTTACGGAATTAAGTCTATTTTCCATAGATTTGACAACGAAGTGTATTATGACGGTCAAAATGATTCGACTAGAAACAGACATTCCCCTTATACTATGTAAGCTGGAGCACATATTCCCACCCAATTTTTTTGATTCAATAGAACATCTACCACTTCATTTACCTTACGAGGCACGAATAGGTGGTCCTGTGCAGTACAAATGGATGTATCCATTTAAAAGATTTTTGAGAAAATTAAAAAATAATGTTCGTAACAAAACAAGAGTTGAGGGATCAATATGTAATGTTTATTTGATTGAAGAAGCATGTTCTTTCTGCTCCTATTATTTTGCTGACAATGTCAAAACCAGACATCGCAAATATCCCAGAAATTCTGATGATACTCAGCCGATAGACCCATCAATGTTTTCTATTTTCAAGTTTCCTGGGAAGCCAATAGGTGCATCTATTTCTAGATGGTTAACTCAACAAGAATACCATGTTGCAAGAACATACATACTTTTAAACTTTGATGAGATCAAACCTTACATAAAGTAAGTTGACTACTATAATCAACCATTCATCTCGTTTTGTTAGTTTATTTGATTTTGCAAAATAATTTTATTTCACAGCTTGTACGAACAACAACTACATATACAAAATTCATCATTGGGTGCAAGTGAAGTAGCTGAAAAATTAGATAACGAATTTGCATTATGGTTTGAAATATATGTAAGTTAGAGAAATTTCCTAAATATTTTTTCGTTCAGTTAAGTTTGTTCCTAATTTATATCATAACTATTTTTATAGGTGAAAGACTGTAGATTATCAAATATGCAAGATGATAGGATATTTAATCTTGCATCAGGATTCCTCCGTAAAATTATGGTGTACTCTGGATACTATGTTAATGACCTCAGATTCCATGTGACACAACAAGATTCACGAAGATTAACTTATAATTCTAGTGTTTACGTTAAAGGAGCTATCGACAACAATAACACTGAGTTTGATTATTATGATAGACTTGAGGAAATCATAAAGGTCGAATATCCTGCATTACCTATAAAAAAATGTGTGTTATTCAAATATTCATGGTATGATCATACCCCAAGAATAGGTACCAGAATACATCCAAACTACAATTTAGTCGAGGTTAATGCACACAAAAGGTTCAACAAGTTTGAACCTTTCATTTTCGACGTATAAGCGGGCCACGTTTTTTATCTTGAATATCCTATGAAGAGAAGAAGATCTAGTGAATGATTGTCTGTTTGTCGAATGAAATATTGCTCGACCATAGAAATATCTAACACCATCACTGCTCCAAACCATGATGCATTTCAGAATGACGAATTTGAGAAACACTCAGTTGATTTATAACTCTAATTCACATCTCAATTACTTGTTGATGTTAATGTCAGTTACGAGGAGATAGATGATGGAGAGATGTCTAGCAGTGATGATCTTATTGAACTAACAGAGTCTAGCGATGAAGACTTAGAAACTGTTATTGTTGATTAATCAGATGTTAGTGATGATTAAATATTAACATTATTATTCATTAAGTAAGGTATACTTTCATCTTATTTTGTGCAAATCTTATCATGTTTGTTTTCTTTATTATGATATGTTGTGATGTTATTTAGCAGATATTATTATGGCTAAGCATACAGTAGCACTTCGTGGTCATACAGTATTGAGGGTTGTTGGAGACTCGTAAGTATTTTTTGTTATTATTAATTTATGTTCTTTAAAGAGTGTTTTATAAATATATCTCATTCCTTAACATTTTTGATACAGGTTTACTCCAGGTGGCCATGGAGTTGCAACATATATCACCGAAAAATTTAAAGAGAAAGTCTGCGCCGCTGGTACTACATGGCGACATGTAGATTAGGAGACCAAGAATTTTTATTATAATGAATTTGTGGTAAGTAATTTGTATATGTTTTGGTATTAATTGTATAATATTTATTTATTATTGTACTAATTTTTCAACTTATACTTGCAAAAAGGATATACATGGGAGAAAGGCCAAGAGACACAATTTATAGTCACGTGAAATATTTATTGTGCAAAACTCTACAAAGACCTTCTCTACTATATGCAAAAGAAGGGAACAAATCCAGCGTATGTATTAGTCGAGATCTAGGGTGCATGGACGACCACCTGGGCTGAAGAAAAATGTTAGGCAAATTCTCAAAAAACTCGAGCCAATAGGAATACAGAGTCAGGTGGCCTGAATACCGGATCCGCTCGGCATACATCATGATCCAAATCTATTGTAGAGCATGTCAATGATTTGGTGAGTTTAAGTTTAAGTTTAAGTTATATAAGCAGATTTATAATTTATTACCAACCTTGTATAGTTTTTACTCGACTTGTTTATGTTTGCAGCAGCGTTCTCTAGACCGACAACCCACTTGTTTGGAGATATTTTTGAAGACGCATAAAAAAAGGATGACACATTTGTTGATTCTCGATCTCGGATCATACACGTAAGATTATTTATATAATATTTATTCATTAACAATGTTTAATTTTAGCAATTGTGATTAAAATTAATATTATAATATATTTTTTTTCAAACAGGATCAAATCACAGATAAAGTGACTCAGGCATCTCAGCCAGCCACAGAGGGGGGGGTCACAACAACTATCCACCGACGCGCAAAATAAGATATATTATGATGTTATCGGTGGTGGGACAAAAAAACTCCACCCTCTACGGCCTTGGCTCCCAGGCCAAAGTCACATTTGACCGTCTGAGGACTCCTAGGGGTCATGCTAGTTCTTCTTCTTCTTCTTCTACTTCTACTTCTACTTCTACTGAGGTGCAAGCATTAAGAGAAGAAAATCAAGAGCTGAGAAATCAACTGTCCATAGTGACGCAGAGGTTGGCCGATCATGAGGAGAGGACGAATGCTACCTTGGCAGAGATGCGAGCAGTTATGACAGCTTGGACTACATCACATCATCATATTGAGTCACAGGAGACTCAAGACCCCCGAGACCCTGTTGATTAAATTTATCTAAGGTATGTTCAACTACAACTTAGTTATGTTATTTTATCACACATAAATAATATAAAATATATTTATTTGGTTTTGCTATTTTAATCTGTTCATCTCTATTTATATTACAAT
Organism: Hedychium gardnerianum; assembly: GCA_038050645.1. Taxonomy (NCBI): domain Eukaryota; kingdom Viridiplantae; phylum Streptophyta; class Magnoliopsida; order Zingiberales; family Zingiberaceae; genus Hedychium; species Hedychium gardnerianum. The sequence continues at coordinate 5,591,457 of JBBUKS010000021.1, forward strand.
TTCTCAGGAGTCTTATTGATATTTGTGTATGATTATCATCACTATCTGACATCCAAAATATGATTCAGGTAATTTTTTTTACATGTAAACTTAATTATACATTAGATTTTTTTAGTTTTACATTTATTATATTTTTTTGTATTATTATGATTATAATTTATCGTATTTATCTTTCTACATGATACTATATTATTACTTCATAGGATTGTATTTTGATATCTTTTTGAGCGCATATTCATGGTATGAATGTTTTAGATTTATTTTGATATCAGTTGGATTTTGATATTATGTGTACGACTTGGATATTTTGATATCAATTGAATAACATTTTGATTATGTTGTTTTGTTTTATGTGTTTGTATTTGATTTTGCATTATGTATGAATTGTTTATGTATGGATTGTCTATGTATGTGTTTTTATGAATTATTTGTATTGGTTGTGTATGTATGTATGTGTTTGTATGAATTATTTCTATTGGTTGTGTATGTATGTGATTTTTGTGATTGTTTATGTGTTTGTATGGGTTTTTTATGTGTGTATGTATGGATTGCGTATGTATGTGTTTGTATTGATGATCATCGTTTGTGATGGTGTTTATATGTAAAATGTATATAGGGTAAATTATGAATACAAAAACAATTTTGAAATTTTTTTTTTCTGTAATTACCGACGGAATTTAATATTCCGTCGGTGATTATCGATGGAATCATAAATTTCGTCGGTGAAGTTCGATATGAAAATACGATAGTTACCGACGTATTACCGACGAAATCAAGCTTCCGTCGGCAATCACCGACGGAATATTAAATTTCGTCGGTAATTACGGTGCTAAAATCATCGATGGAATCTTGATTCCGTCGGTGATTGCCGATGGAAAAGAACTTTCGTCGGGAAAATACCGACGGAATCAAGATTTTGTAGGTGATTTTAGCATAATTACCGACGAAATTTAATATTCCGTTGGTGATTGCCGACGAAATCAAGCTTCCATCGGTGATTTTGGCACCGTAATCACCGACGGAATACCCTGTTCCGTCGGTATTTTCTCGACGGAAATTGGTATTCCATCGAAAAATCCATCTGCGACTAAATAAATCACGACTTTCTTTATTTAGTCGTTATCCCGTTGGTATATTCATTTACCGATGGAATTTCGACGGAATATTCCGTCGGTATTCATGTTGTTTTTGTAGTGTTCGAAAAAGCTTTAGTAGCTTAATTGTCATAGTACACTATAATAGGACTCCCACTATCCTCAGTAATTTTTAAATACTTCAGAAACCTTCTTAACAAGACAACTTCTTGTACAACTGCTACATAAGTCACATACTCAACTTCTATTGTCGACAGTGTTACATAAGCTTGTTTCTTGCTGTTCTATGAGATGACGCCACCATTCAGCAAGAAGGTATAGTCGGATGTGAATTTTCTATCATCAAGGTCTCCTGCCCAATCTGCATCTGTGAAGCTCTTCAGGCTCATCTTAGATCCTTGGAAATAGAGACAATAATTTGTTGTTCCTTTGAGATATCTGAATATCTTCTTCACTGCTTTCCAGTATCTCGATCCTGGGTTTGATTGGAACCGGCTAACCAAGCCAACAATATAGTTGATATCAGGACGTGTACACAACATAGTATACATCAAACTACCAATGACACTAGCATATGGTTTTTTCTTCATCTCGACTATTTTCTCAGGAGTCTTGGGATACATACCTTTGCTCAGAATAGTACCTCTTGCTACAGATGTTTATTCAATGTTGCAATATGACATATTGAAGTGTTGTAGCATCTTAGTGATATAAGCCTCTTGAGATAAATCCAAAAGTCTTTTTGATCAATCTCTTATGATCATTACTCCTAAGATGTACTTAGTTTTTTCCATATCTATTATGTCAAATTGTGATGAAAATCATGATTTGACTTCTATTACAAACTTTATATTATTTTCAACTATTAGCATATCATCAACATATAATGATAAGATGACCAACTTTTCTTTTTTCCTTTCTCAGGTAAACACAATGATCCTCATTAATTATTTCGAAATCATAAGATAAAATCACTTCATTAAATCTTATATTCCATTGTCTTGATGCTTGTTTTAGCCCATATATAGTTTTTTAAAGTCTACATACTTTATACTTTTGGTCTTTTGTAATGTAACCATCTGGCTGTGTCATATAGATTTTCTTGTCAAGATTATCATTAAGAAAAGTTGTTTTTATATCTATCTGATGTAATTCTAAGTCAAAATGTGCTATAATAGCTAAAATGACACGAATCGACACAAATTTCACAGTAGGGGAAAATATCTCTTCAAAATCAATACCCTTCATTTGGGTATATCCTTTTGCAACCAAATGAGCTTTGTATCGATTAATCAATACATCTGCTTTCCTCTTAATTTTGAGAATCTATTTATTCCCAATAGCCCTTCGCCCCAGAGGAAGATCAATTAAATCCTAAACTTGATTCTTTTTCATAGACTCCATTTCCTCATCCATTGTAATTTTTTATTTTTCTCTAATTGAGAATCTCAATGATTCCTCAACTATTCAAGATTCTTCATCGTCAACTGGGAGAATCATTAATGTCTCATTCTAAATATCAAACCTTCTTCGATGAATAATCTTACAATTACTTCTTCGTGATTCGAACTGTTGAGAAATCATCTTATTAATTGATAAATCACTCCCATTGGGTTAATTAGATTCAGGAATCTCTTATGATACCTCGTCCATTGATAAGTGAACATTATCCTCTTCCTCTATTACAAATATAGGAATTATTTTATCAACTTCACCTCTTGTTGGGAACTTAGTTTCGAGAAACGTAGCATCTCTCAACTCTATTTCGGAGATGGTTCCATCTTGTTGCTCACTAATGAAAACATAACCCTTGGAGGTATCAGAATACATTATAAAGATACACTTTTTACCCCTAGGTTCTAGTTTTTTCATATTTGTGAGTTTTATCATGAACATAGGCAGCTGACCCCCAGGGTCTCAGATTACTCAAATCTAGTTTTCTGCCTGTCCAACGTTCATATGGAGTAGATGGAACTAATTTTGAAGGCACTCGGTTAAGTATATAGGTTGTTGCTAATAACACATCTCCCTAATAGAAAATAGGTAAATTAGCTTGAGTTATCATAGACCTAATTATATCTAGAAGAGTTCAATTTTTTCTTTCAGTAACCCCATTTTACTGTGGAGTTTCTGTGATTGTTAGTTGTCTAATAATCCCTTTATTACTACACATTGTCTTAAACAGATCAGACAAATATTCTCCTGCACGGTCAGTGCGTAAAGTTTTAACCTTACGATCCAATTGATTCTCAACTTCATTCAAATAACGATTGAAGTAATCTAATGCTTCATATTTGTGAGCAGTCAAATATACATGACCAAAACGTGTGAAGTCATCAATAAATATAATGAAATAGGAACCTCCATGTTTAGCCTTCACATTCATCGGACTATAAATATTTGAATGAATTAATTGCAATGGTGATTCAACTCTAATAGGCTTATCAAATGATTTTCTTGTTGCTTTTCCAGTAAGACAATGCTCATATATAGACAAGTTAACCTTAGTATGAGTGTAAAGCAAGCCCTCTTTAGCTAATCTATTCATTCGGTCTTGTCCTATATGTCCTAGTCTAACATGCCAATTTCATCATTAATTTCTACATCACTAGTAAGAGTAATGTTTGAAAAACAACCATTAATACCATAATTAATGTCTGGTTCTACATCAAGAACAATAAAATCATTCAATACATAACCATATCCGATTAACACAGAGTTAATTTTAAGTTTCACACTACGATTGTAAAAGTTTATACAATAATCCAAATCAAATAGACTAGTAACGAAAACCAGATTTTGTCGAATCTCAGAAGCATAAAGGACATCATGTAGAAGCAAGGTACATCCACCACATAGGTTGAGTTTGTAGGTGCCAACTCCTTTGACTTCAATCCTTGTATTATTTTCCACATATATCCATTTGTTGCCAGCTGATGCCCGATGTTACTCCACGTATGTAGCTTGATCATGAGCTACATGATTTGTTGCTCTTGAATCTATAATCCACAAAGGATAAAAATTAGTTAACAACACTGAACTAGCAACATAATGCTCATGAAAATAAATTAAACATGGATCTACCTTTTTCAGCTCAGTACAATCTCGAGTAAAGTGGTCATTCTTGCCACAATTATAGCAAGTCAGCTTGCTTTTAGGTTTCTGTCCATTCTTCTTTCCTTTGAAATTCTTCTTGATTGGACCTTGTCCAACACAACACCAGTTTGTTTATCCTTTTCCTTTCATTTCTTAAACCATCTTTTCTTATTCTTGGATCTAGATGCTCTAACAGAACCTTCAGCTACAAAACTTGTTCAGAAATCCTTGCGGATTCAATTCTCTTCGCCTCAAGTTCAACATGACGTGAGACATCGGCGAAAGTCTTGATACTTTCACTGTGTATTAGATTCTATTTCATCGTTTCCCAAGAATCAGGAAGGGAACAGATTATTGCCTGAACTTGTTGTTCATCGGTCAACTCATAACCAACAGACTTTAGCTCCCGAATCATATTTGTCATTTCCCTCAGATGTTGGGCCATGGAGACATCGGGCGCTTCTTGCAGCTATTAAACTTAATTGTCAGCTGACAAAGCTTGCTCAAGCTAACTCTACTATATTTCTCTCTCAAGGCAACCCAGATGACATGAGTTGATAGTAATGACTCATATTCAAATACTAGGTTGTCTACCATTGAACTAATCAGTATCCCCTTAGTAGTGGAGTCCTTTTTCTTCCACGCCTTATAGGCATCAAGATCACATTTGTGCTGTCCTGTAGAACCATCAGCATGTTCATTCATAAACTGATTTATAGCCTCTAGAACTTCCTATTCCTCAAGAATATATTGTATCTTGAGATGCCATATTTTATAGTTCTCTCCATTTAATTTTTCTCTCTTATTAAGTTTAGCTATGATGTTCTTGGTAGCCATGATCTATCATAAATAAACATATTATTTAGTTATTCAGTGTAATTCATATGTATGTAATTTATGATTGACTCAATGTAAATTTGAGTTGGTTTACGAAATCAAGTGGCAACTGCGTTTCCACTCATCATTTGTATAATTCAATCTAACCGACATTGATCAATTATATTACACACATCCCATCAAATGAATTAATCATGAACAAATCATTATATGAACTAATCATTAAATAAAATAAATGAACTGATCATTTAAATAAAATAAACTAAACTAATTATTTAATTAAACATGAACTAATCATTTTCAAGTTTGTTAACACATAACACAATTTTTCCAGAAAATAAAAGAATACTATTCGTAAATAACGACAGAATCTACCATATGACTCAGGTAAACTAAATGAACTAATACTGTTCATATATAACGACAATAACTATAATAGAACTCTAATAAAATAGATAAGTCAACACCACTCCCACTTGGACAAACACTAATGCAGTGGTTAACACAATTTCTTTCATCCTGCTAGGCTTAGCTAAATCCACACTCGAATCCACTTCTGGATCCTCCTGATCCGCGTGGTGAAGCAGCTCTATACATAGCTTAACATAAGTGATGTGTCTTAAATAGCGCCCCCACACATGGTGTGCAGCACTAAGACCTGTCGACAGTGACCGGACCAAAGCCCAAATCCGATAGTTGTCTAGGATGAAAAAATCTTGCATCTCTAGCTTCCAGAATAATCAATCGAGCCTTCCAATGCATCCCCTGAGCCCGTAAACTGGGTTATATTCAATTTTTTGAATCACCTCCCTTAGTTCATTCTGTCGTACATCGCGACAAGTCATCGTGTATATCATCCTTGGCATCTGAAATTGAAAAATAATATCAGTACAAAACTGACAAACCAGTAATAAAATCAGTTTAATTCAATTCACATATATGCTTAGAACCAATACATAGAATAAAATAAGCAAATAAGAAAAATAATCTTTTTTATTTAAGGAGCTCTAGGTGACTGACACACTGAACTTGGTCTTATGGGAAATCAGATTCTGAGCAATAACTT
>JBBUKS010000021.1:5606857-5622753 GCA_038050645.1 Hedychium gardnerianum
AAGCAGCTGTCAGCTCTCTTCGAATGCCATGAACTTCACAAAAACCTTCAAATTTGGTTGAGCAATATTCTCCACCACGGTATGTTCGGAGGGTTTTAATGGTATTTCCTGTTTCATTTTCTACACGAGCCTTGAAGCTTTGAAATGCACATAATGCTTCTGATTTTTCTTGTAAAAAATAAACCCAAGTTTTTCGAGTATAATCATCAATGAAAGTAATTAAATATCGTTTACCTCCATTAGAACATGGTGTTATCGGGCCGCATATGTCAGAATGAATTAGCTCCAAAACGTCTTTTGCTCGCCATGACTTCCCCTGAGGAAATTGAGAACGATGTTGTTTGCCAACAACACATTCTTCACAAATTTGAGAAGGAATACTAATCTGAGGAAGACCAGTCACCATATTTTTTTGCTGGAGGATCTTCAATCCATTAAAACTCAAGTGGCCATAACGAAAATGCCACAACCAAGAAGGGTCTCTTACTTCAGCTACCAGACAAGATTGCACACTTGTAATCTTCAATGGAAACAACCTGTTTGAGCTCATTTGCACAACAGCAATGACTCCTCTAGTGGGATCATAAATCTCACAAACACCCTTTTGAATAGTGATTACATAACCTTTTTCTTGTAATTGACCAGCACTTAACAAATTACTTTTCAAGTCAGGAACATAAAGGACATTAGAAATTGTTTCTACAGAACCATTCTTGGTTCTTATCTCTATATTACCCTTGCCCATTACTTTCACAGTGGAAGAATCACCAAAACTTACTGTAGAATGAAAATCTTCATTTAAATAAGAAAAAGAAGACTTACTTCCGCACATGTGGTTGCTGCAGCCCGTATCCATATACCAAATGTCAGACTCAGGTTCCTGATTAGCTTGAACAGCCATTAACAAAGTTTCCACTTCTTGCTTTTCAGCGAAATTTAATTGTGCTTCCTTGTCTTTGTCTTCAGGTAGTTTAGTATAACATTCCGAACGATAATGTCCAAATTTATGACATCTAAAACACTCTACATTTGACTTGTCAAAATGTTGATATCGTCCTTTGTCTTTGCCCCGAAAATAACCTTCATCGGTTTCAAAATACCTGTTGTCATCTCTATTGCCTCGATCTCCCCTTCCTCTACCTCTACCTCTACCCCTTCCTCTAGAGTTTGAGAAATGAGTAGAGATAGAAGCCTTTAAAGCTTGCTCTTCTAAAGTTGAACTTCGGTTCATCTTCTGTTCATGGACCAACAAGGAGCTCTGCAATTCATCAAGAGAAAATGTGTCTATGTCTTTAGATTCTTCAATGGAACATACAACATAATCAAATTTTGGTGTCAGGGAACGCAATATCTTCTCCACAATGGTGACATCTCCCATTTTCTCACCATGAAATCGTATTTTGTTACTGATCTCCATAGTTCTAGCACAGTAACTGGTGACAGATTCTCCATCCATCATTTGTAGAGTCTCAAAATCTCTTCTCAAAGCTTGAAGCTGTGCACGCTTCACTCTAGCAGAGCCTTGATAAATTTTTTTCATGGAATCCCAAATATCTTTGGAAGTTTCTTTGCCAAGAATTGTTTCCAGGATGGGACGATCAATTGCCTGGAAAAGGTAATTTTTTGCCTTCAAGTCTTTGAGCTTTCTCCCTTCCAACTCCGTTTTTTGGACATCGGTCAAGATTGCATCTGTTGATGGTGCTTGAATTCCAAATTCAAAGATTTGTCAATATTCTTTTGATCGTAGAAAATTCTCCATTAGCATACTCCAATGGTCATAGTGACCATCAAAACGTGGAATTGCAGGTTGCACAAAATTGTTTTCAGATGCCATTGAGTCTTGCTGTTGCAAGATGAAAGCTGCTGTCTTTTGAACCTGAAAAAGCTTTGATACCACTGTTGTCGTGACAAAGGAGAATAAAAGAGACCGAGAAGAAAAATAATATCACTGTTACGATAACAAGGGAGAACAAAAGGATTGAGATGACAACTCTTGCATAATATTTTTTTTTATTAAATGAAATGGAAGCAGAGCCTATAAATAAGCTTTTACAGCAGAATATTTCAACTACATCTCCTACTTAATAGGATAAAACAAATCACTAAACTAAAGACTCGGGCAAACTTATGATTTGGATAAATTTTTTAATTCTTATCAAATCACTAAACTAAAGACTCGGACAAACTTATGACTTGGATAAAATTTTTAATTCTTATCAAGGACAAGTATTGCATATGTGCTTAATAGTGAACTCGTGGCTATTAATTAGTTCTCGCACCCAGTAGTATTTTGTGGCAATCTTGATTCCTCCTTTTCCCTCGCTCATGACCTGCAGCTGCATGCACGTGCTGTTTCAGGTATACATCAAGAGGCCCTATTCTCAGTTACTTCCCATTCAAATCTTGTCGGTTAATTATCCTCCTCCAGGATTCCATTCAGTTGCGCGAATAAATTAGTAAGTTGTGATGGCGCCCTTTCAACAATCAAATCCAGAATCAATCGGAGTTCAATCTATTATTTGGTTGAACTCAGATCGAATTAGTAAAGAGTTAAAGTCTATTATTTGTCACTCGATAAGGAGAGAATCAGCATGCAGTAGGTGTTGGACTAAGAACTGATTAATTAATGGAAGACAATGACATCTCAAATTAGTTCACTAGAAAGGTGCATCGAAATTTGGAGGAACAGAGAACAAGCGTCGTTTTCCTCCTTTTTCAAATGGTGGATCTTTCATCTCCAGTTCACCATCAATGACAATAAATTGTGAAAATAAACACGTGATGATGGTGAGCAGTCGTATTCATCAGAAGGCTTCCTCGCGGTTGAAGTTTTCAACTAACATTGATCATATATTTCCCTGCGACATCTCCGTCAGCTTCTTTAAGCTCGTAGCGTACGTATCCCAGCATAACACAAATAAAATTATAGAACGCTTAGAGTTCTAATATTTTCGTGCTCCAGCTTCCATGCATGTCACTTGAATCGATAGAAGGAGATCAGGGCAGAGAAAAGGAGTAGCGTACCTCTTGAATCGAAGAGGATGATTTTTTTTGGGATTTCATTATGCGTCTGAAGGTCTCTTTAGAAATGTAATTCCCCATTATTGCATGTCCCAAATAAGAAATCGGATTCTTTTCCATATAAGGAACGTGGCAGAATCAATTACGATCCAACACGGCACAGGATGAAAGCAACATGATACTTCAACAAGGCATTGCTTTATAATAAAAAAAATAACCCTAAAGCAACATGATACTTCAACAAGGCATTGCTTTATAATAAAAAAAATAATTAATCAAGTCGGATAATATTAAATTTAAAATAATCAATTTGATCTCATAATTTTTTTTATCAATCATCAAAAAAAATTAATAAAAATTTATCCAAATAATTAATATTTTTAGACTCGCTTTTCATTAAAAGAAGCATCGCTTCATAATGAAATCACTTTAACAAAATATTTGTCACAATTTTAAAAATACTGAACAGTTAGATTTTGACAGAGTGAGCTCAAATATAAAAATATTACAAGGTCGATTAAATTAAAGTTTTACTGTGTAAAATGAGCAATTTTGGTCGACGACATCTCTGTGCTTGAGTGAGTGGATTTGACTGCCCCCCTTATGCACTAGTCACTGTTCGGGCTGGTTAGACTAGCCCTCGTGATTTATCTCCTCCGTGTTGGTCCTGGGACGGATTGACGAGGGTACTGGGGGCAAACGTTTCGCCTTTTGCCACAATAAGTGAGGTGGGACAGATCCATTCATCATCCTAATAAACTGAGAAATCTATAACTCAGTCAATCCAAAGTAAATTGCGAATCAAAAAATATAAAATATATATATATAAAATTTGACAATTGATTTAAATTTTAATCCAACCTACTTGTTTAACAAGTCAGACCAACCTATAAAACCAAACTTAAATTGACGGTTCTAATAACTCTCCACTGTCACTTAGCTATATCTAATCCTCTAGTTTATAAAATATGTTTATCTTAAAATATGGATATTCCAAATTCTTTAATAACTTGCTTGTTCAATTTTAGAATTATTGCTAAAGCAATCCTAAATTGTGGCAAAGGCGAAACGTTCGCCCCCAGTCCCTCCACCAATCCGTCTCAGGATCAACACGGAGGAGGTAAATCACGGGGACTAGTCTAGCTAGCCCAAACAGTGACTAGTACATAAGGGAAGACAAGAACCTAGCTACTAACCAGAATTTAACCTCAAACCTACTGAAGCAATCCTAAAGTAACTATAGATAGTTTCAATTGAATTATAAAACTGTCCACTAACAACTCAACACCTCTTATCTTGACCAATTATTATTAGAAACATAATACTTTATTAATGAGATAATATCGAATATGAAATAATCGATTCAATCTCACAAAAAATTTATATTCATCATCAAAATAAATCAAAAAATATTCTCGACAAATGATCCAAAGAAAAAACATAATACTTGCTCTTTGATGAACATGTTTACCGTTGGGAATAATAAGACTTCATTGATTATGGCGTTTCACACAATTGCTTATACGAGGATTATTCTTTTACATCTCTAAAAGAATCCAAATAATAGATTTTTTTTATACAAGCCACAATGGAATTTAGTTCCTTGTTTTTTTGTCAATTATTATTGTAAAATAAATATTTAGTTTTGAAGGAAACATTTTAGGTGGTTTCAAAGTTTAAGTGTTAGTTTATGATTGAACAAGAAACCTAAAAAAAATGAAAAATACAATTTTCAGAGGACAAACTATTTTTTTTAATATTAAAGGAATTATGACTATGCGAATGAAAAATAAAAAATGAGTGAACAATATTGAACCGAATGAATACAAAATTACAAATGAAAATACAAAATTCAAATGAAAATATAAATTTAAATAATAGATTTATCTAGTCCGCTAAGAGAATAAGAATACGAGAACATGTGCTCGGATTAGCGAGCTCAGGGAGTCAAGTTGCAAAAGTATTGAGCTGAGTTGAGTTAGGTTGCTCAAGACATTGGATCAAGTTATGACTTAAAAAATTGAGTCAAGTTAAGGTGCTTGGAATATTATGCCGAATCAAAGTACTCAATATGGCGAGTTGAAAGGTGACTCGGAAAATCGAGTTGAGTTACTCAGGAGGACGAGTTGAGAGACTTGAGAGATTGAGCTATCGAATGTCTTACAAAGTCGAGATACGAGATACTCAAAGGTCGAGTAAAACTTTTATGAGCACAGTCTTATTATTTAGATTAAATGACTCTATCATAATTTTACTTATTTTAAAATAATTTTAACTTAAATTTAAGTAATTTGTCCAAATTTAAAATATATATATATAAGATATTATATATATACTTTTTTAGAACGAATTGAATCAGTTTGTTTTACAGCTATTTTTTAACTATTATAATAATATTAAAATAAAGTATTTTTAGTTTAAAAATATAATAGCGCACTATTTTAATTTTTAAAAGAATAGTATTTTTTTGTATGATTTAGATAATTAGAGTTGTCCATTTCTGCTTTAAATTGTGTCCCGATCTATCTTTTTTTATGGGTTAAATTTGCCATCTTCAAAATTAATTAATTTATAAAATTAATATATATATATATATATCAATTTCCCCTGTATATCTTATTATTTCCCTTTAGTAAATTAAAATTTTAGCCGACCATTTATTTAGTTGGAAAATTCATTTATTATCTATTTATTTAATTGGGAAATCCATTTGCTTTCCATTTATTTAGTTGGATTCAATTTAAAAAAAAAAAAAAAAAACTCAAAATCTCAAATAACGGGCACCGCTCCTAGTGGATGGATAAGGAAGAAGAGGCAATACAACGTCAAAATCAAGCGTCCCGCACGATGCCGGTGACCGCATAGAAACTGAGGGAGAAGGCGAATGCTGATCCTTTTAAGTAGCATCGTCTCACCGTCACCGACACCACCTTTCATCGCCGCTTTCTCTCGCACACACTCTCTCTCTCTTCATTGTTTCCATGGCATCGTACCTCTGGGAAGCCACCGGCATCGCCGGCCCTAGCGGCTTCGGATCCGCCTCCACCGCCGAGCAGGTCACCGAAGGCATCGACGCCTCCCATCTCACCGTCATCATCACTGGTACCGTCTCCATCCCTCCCGTTTCTGTTCTTTGCTTGCGCATATTTACTTGCCCTAAATCTCTCGATTTACTCATAACTTGTTTTCTGAGAAGATCTGAGCTGTTTCTAGCCCCGATCGACGCGTGCTTCTGCAATTTGTGCCTCGTAACTTATTTTCCGGAATTATCTGAGAGTGCTATGGCGATCAAGAATGAGCCGGTTGCTCGACTGTTTCTAAATCTCACCTATTGAGCATCGTGCACAAATCTACCTGTTTTTTATTTTTATTATTTTCAACTACGTCTTCCTCTTATACCGGATGTGGATGTCTCTCTCTTTGGAGAACCAATAAAATTGGAGGTTTACTTTCAGTTCTTCACGACTAGTATGTCAGACATCTTGATCTACTGTGACAATTATTTATTAATCTTAACCTAACTCCTCTGCTATATGTACCATGTCCTAAGTATCTTTGTTTCGCAAATTTAACGAATTTTAACTGAATTCGCGTACATTATAAGTTCGTGTTTTCTGAAATATGCAAAAAAAAATTGTCATTTAATTAACTCACACAAATGAGTTTCTTCTTCTAATCCAGGGGGTAGTAGCGGGATTGGAGCAGAGGCTGCGAGGGTGATGGCTCTTAGAGGAGCCCATGTCATCATCGGTGCTAGGAACACTGAAGCTGCTAATAGCGTCAAACAGAGTATTCTGGAGAACACTCCATCTGCCAGAATTGATATCATACCCATCGAACTTAGCTCACTTAAATCTGTCCGAGCATTTGCTGAAAAATTCCTTGAAAAAGACTTGCCTCTCAACATCTTAATGTATTAACTCAGTACTCCTGCTCAATTTTTGCATTCTACCATTTTTTTTTTTGGACCAAATCTTACTTCACCAATTAACCTCAGAAACAATGCCGGTATCATGTACTGTCCTTTTCAACTCTCAGAGGATGGAATAGAGATGCAGTTCGCTACAAATCATCTTGGTATGCATCTTTACCTTCTCTAACAACTTCTTTTTGCAATCCTAAGCAATCATTTTTTTAGCTTCTCCGTTTTCATTTTTTCTGTAATTATGTAATCTGATTTCCTTTTGTTTCAGGTCACTTTTTGCTGACAAAACTTCTACTTGAGAAAATGAAAAGCACAGCAGCAAGAACGGGAATTGAGGGTCGTATTGTGAATCTATCATCAGAAGCTCACATGACAACATATGGAGGAGGAATACGGTTCGACAAAATCAATGATAGAAATTCGTAAGTTACTTAAAACATTATATTCTCTAATGCATTTTACGGCATTTTTTATCAAAAATAAGTTTTTTTTGCCATTTAACTGATTGAGAAATCTACTTCTATCTTGCTATTTAGATACAATGACAAATCGGCATATGGACAGTCCAAATTGGCCAACATATTGCATGCCAATGAGCTCGCTAAGCGCTTGAAGGTACTACTGTACTGTGCAGTGCAAATTGTGCAACATAGCATCTTTATTAACGAATTGATAAAAACATTCATGGTAAATCAACAGGAAGAAGGTGCAAATGTCACTGCAAATTCACTTCATCCTGGTCTGATCAAGACAAACTTAGGGAGACACTCTGCTTTTTTTGTCAGTACGTTTCCTAAACCTACTAATGCATTGTGCCATATTCCTCAATTGAACCCTTAAAGTTGAAATTCAAACCTGGAATTTGCCCTTGTTTGTAGCTGCGTTGAGAATTGCAACTTACGTCTTGTGGAAGAGCATTCCTCAGGTTTGTCAATCTTGCTATATAATTATTCTCTATGTAAATTCACCAAATACTGGATTTATTAATGCTTTTTTTTTTTTTTTGCTTTCCATTAAATGTTTCAATATTTTGTTGGATCCTAGTTCATATTTCTTTACCATCAGAAAAAGAAATCTCCTTGCTGTAATTTATCCTTCGATTGAATATGGACGTCTAATACATTGCGTAATTACAGGGTGCAGCAACTTCATGCTATGTGGCATTGCATCCAGACGTGAAGGGAGTCAGTGGAAAGTATTTTGCTGATTGCAACGTATCGAAGACGACTGCTAACGGTACTGACGAACTACTAGCAACAAAGCTTTGGGACTTCAGCGAGGAACTAGTTAAATCAGGTTAGAATATGTGAATCTTGTTCTTCTTTGTGGTTGTTGTGTAATAAAATTTCTCCCGGACGAGTTTTGATGGACTGTGGTTTTCTGATGCTGGAATAGTGTGTACTGTGTGACCTTTAATCTGTATTATGTTCTTTACTAATAAACTGCGACTAATATGTAAATTATACCATCTTGTAATATATATATATATATATATATATATATAGTTCTGTTAGTTTGCACATTTTACCCTATAAAATCATGGGCATTTGATGAAGTGGTCACCTGTACATCATTGATCAAAATATGTATGATATGATCAGTAATCAGGATTTTATCATCTCAACAGGTATATATGATTGTGCAAGTTTTAAAGTATACCTTTGAAACCAACTTCAATCTTGTCATGCCATCTTTCTCATTCTTCAAATAGGGAATTGTTAAATAGGCTTATGTTTATTTATCATTTTTTTTAAATGAATAGATATCTAAATGTGTGTACAATTGATAATAGTAACATTAATAATTGTCGACTTTAGAAAAATAAAAAAAAGTAGACTAATGACCCCTCCTATGTTTAAAAAAAAAGTAGACTTCAAAAAAATAATGATCCTCCGATGTTTCTCTAAGCTTCTTGAGGCATTCTATACCTTCATTTTAAAATTTCAATTAATTTAAATATATGTAATAGTTTTGAGTATTTCCTTCGTTGTGTTTTTTAAAGTTTCTAGAGTCATTTTAACACTTAATAACGTCCAAACAAATAAATTTTATCAAACGTACTCTTATAATCGTATAGTCTTCTTACATATAACATCCCTCGATTGAGCTAGCCTGGCCAAGTGCAGTCGAGTGCATCCTGTGACCGCATACCAAGCCGAGTGCCCCTGAGTGTTCAAACGTCCCCAAAACTTTATTTTGTTATATACTCTAAAACTTTTTTTAAAATCTATAAACTTTTATATATATATATAATTTTATTATTCTGCATATTTAAAGTAATCTGTGAATATTTAATATTAAATTATTTTTTAAAAAAAAATCATTTCTTTTAATCTTAACTTTAAATCCTAAATCCTTAAAAAAAATTAATTTTTTTTTTTATAAAAAAAATGCTCACGGATTGAACATAACAAGTTTTTGTCACAACGACACCAATTTGGGAAGAAAAAAAAAACAAGAATCCTCCGCCACTGTAATCCCGCAATTACACGGTAATACATACATTTATAGCACACAATCGTTATTCTTGGCGCCACCGACTTAATTAGCATTAAATTTCAAATATGGTCGCTTGATTTCATACATATTAAACATTAATATAGCATCAGCACAAGATCGATCGTTTTCCACCTTCTTAAGTCTTCAGATCGCACACAGCCTCTTTCTTTGAATTAACTAGCTCTTCACTGAAGTCCCAGAGCTTCTTTGCCAATGCCGGATCTCTAGCCTTGGCAGTCGGCTTCTCCTCGTTCGAGTCGGCGAAATACTTCCCGCTCACTCCCTTCAAGCTGGGATGCAGTGCCACATAGCAGGTAGTCGCTGCGCCCTGTAATTTCAAGGTGTAAATTAACCGTTGGTGCTCTGCCACATATAGTTAGTTGGCTGGATTAAGCTCAACGAACCTGAGGGATGCTCTTCCACAAGATGCAAGTGACAGTCCTCAGCACAGCTGCAAGCACAAGGCATGTTAGAAATCTGAGAATTCAGAGGTTAAAGGTAGATAGATCAGCTATGGTACTTATGAAGACGGGTGCATGTCGCCCCAAGTTCGTCCTAATGAGACCAGGATGAACAGAGTTTGCAGTAACATTGGCACCTTCTTCCTGTCAACCAAGAACATGATCATATGCCTTTCTTTCTTTCTGTTTTTCCCTTAGTTTTGTTGCAGTAATTTCAGTAGCAGTGTACCTTCAAGCGGCGTGCAAGCTCATTGGAGTGCAAGATGTTAGCCAATTTCGACTGCCCGTATGCCGATTTATCATTATATCTGAAACACAAGGTGGAAACAATCATGTGAACAAGAGCATCCTTTTGGCGATCGAACAGCTAACAGTGATCACTTACGCCTTCTCGTCGTTGAGTTTGTCGAACATGATTCCTTCTCTGTAAGGCCCGATGTGAGCTATCGACGACAAGTTCAAAATCCGGCCTTCAATTCCTGTCTTCTCCGCCGTGCTTTTCAGTTTATCGAGCAGGAGATTTGTCAGCAGAAAATGGCCTGAAATTTGAAGAACCATGTCAAGACTCACGATACGTACTGGTGGAGAACTACAGGGGAAAGGAGCAGAAAATGCCCAGATGATTTGTCGCAAACTGCATCTCGATTCCATCCTCGGAGAGCTGGAAAGGGCAGTACATGACGCCGGCGTTGTTTCTGAAAGCAGAATTAAGAAGAAGTAAGGCTATCATGCATGGCCGTGAGAATTGAAGGCATGCGGCTACCGACATCAAGATGTTGAGAGGAAGATCCATGGCGAGGAACTTGTCGGCGAAGAATCGGACGGATTTGAGCGAGCTGAGTTCGATCTGGATGATGTCGATTCGGGCGGTCGGGGTGCTCTCGAGGATGCTCTGCTTCACGGCGTTGGCGGCCTCCAGGTTCCTTGCGCCGATGACGACATGGGCTCCTCTGAGGGCCAACACCCTTGCGGTCTCTGCTCCAATCCCACTACTGCCGCCTGGATTGCAAGAACAGCATCAGAGTATCAGAAAGTATTGTCTTCATCTTAGTACTCGAGCATAAAGATCAAATTTTTATGACCGGTGATGATGACGGTGAGGGCGGAGGCGTCGATGCCCTCGGTGACCTGCTCGGCGGTGGAGCCGGAGCCGAATCCGCTGGGGCCTTTGATGCCGGTGGCTTCCCTCCAGTATCCCATAGCTTCGGAAGGGGAGAGTGAGTGGAAGATGAGAGAGGAGGAAAGATGCTATTTAATGGAAGAAATGGTGGATTGGTTGCTTGCTGTATTTTGATTTGGGGAAAGGGGAAAAAGAGAGGTTAAAATTAATTAAAATTGTATTAATTGATTTTTTTAAAGACAAATGGAAAATTATCAATGATTAGTGTATTAATTGATTTGAGGAATATATCGTAATTTTTATTAAAATCAGCTGATACTATATTATCAATGATTAATGTATGAAGCCTGAGGCAATGGTGTAGTGATAATATATTTTTTAAATTTTTTTAGTATCTAATAATTGAATTCTTGACAAATTGATAAATGAATTTTTGTTAATAAACGATTAATTTAAGAATATTAGGTTGATGGACCGTCTGCTATAAGTACTTTTTGATTTATCTTAATAACCGATAAAAAAAATTTATGAGGTCAGACTAGTCATCTCAGGATTAGTCGACGTAAGCTTAACTCCTAATGTCAACTTAATAATTAGTGTATGTAAATTGAAATTTGACGATTTATTATATAGGGAAAAAAATCAAAAGGACGTCCATCATTTGACTCGTCAAATGAATACTCTTTTTCAATTAAAGTCAAATGTGCATCCCATTTAAAGTAAACTATCCGAAATATCCCCGAATCAATTTTAGCTTATACAACATGTAAAAGCTAGCTGTTAAAATAATATTTCAATGATCACAACAAATTAAGGAGACTTCATCACACCCACTATATTTGAAATAAGTATTATCTAATTATGATCGGTCGTGTGAAAACTAGCAGTTAGTTGCTAGCGTAGAAGTTGGCTGCTAACTTCTAAAATAATGTGATCAACTTATGTTAATTTTATTTATTTGAGAGTGATAACCTAGTTAAAATAACATTTCAATGAACAAAACAAATCAAATGAATTATATTACACTTATTATATTTGAAATGAGTATTATCTCATTATGATTCACCGTGTAGAAGCTAGCAACTGCAACTAGCTGCTAGCTACTACAATATGTAGAAGTAGTAGCTAATTGTTATAATGTATAGAAATTGACCGCTAACTTTTACAATAATACGATAACTTATGTTAATTTTGTGTTTTTGAGAATGATAACCTGATTAAATAATATTTCAATAAGCACAACAAACTAAATGGACTTCATCATATCCACTACATTTGAAATAAGCATCATCTCATCATAATCAACCGTGTAGAAACTAGCAGCTATCTACTACGTGTAGAAGTTGGTTGCTAGTTTTTACAATAATGTAATTAACTTATGTTGCTTATTTGAGAGTGATAACCCGTTAATATAATATTTTAAAGAGCAAAACAAATCAAATGAACTCCATCACAATCACTACGAAATGAGCATTATTTAATCATTATTGATTGTGTAGAAGGTCAGGTTCCCGTCCTCTCTTATGTACTAGTCACTGTTCGGGTTAGCTAGACTAATCTCTGTGATTTACCTCCTCCGTGTTGATCCTGGAACGGGCTGACGAGAGCGCTGAGGGTGAGCATTTCGCCTTTATCATCGTGATTGTGTAGAAGCTAATAGCTAGCTGCTATAATATATAGAAATTAATAACTAACTGCTACAATGTGTAGAAACTGACGGCTAGCTTCTATAATAATATAATTAACTTATATTAATTTTGTTTATTTAAGAGTGATAATTTAATTAGAATAATATTTTAATAAACAAAATACACTAAGAGGACTTAGTTACACTGACTATATTTAAAATGAATATTATCTAATTACGATCGACCTATTACACGTTATAGTAATTAGTTGCTAGCTGCTAAAATAACATTGAGTCAAGAATATTTTTGAAATAAAATTATAGATAAAGCGCCAATTTGATATTTTTGAAAAATGGACGCTTTGATATTTCTCTTTTGAGGTGTCCTTTTAATTTTTATCCTATTAGATATTCTTTTGAATTAACATAATTTATAAATTTACATAAACAATCTATTCATTGTATTGGTCAATTATTAATAATTGATTTAATTAAATTTTAAATCTTATAATCATCGAATTAAATAAATAAATTATTTTTAAAAAAAATTAATCGAATTGAATTTTTAAATTAAATTAATTTTATTAATTATTTCCATTTAATTAAAATTTTGGTCACTTGTACCAATCTAATTGAACAGCGGCGTTGACTTGAGCAGTAGAGATTTGGAACGGATCAAGGGAATAGCGGGTTCAACACTACAGGAAGAGGCGTCCTTTAATTGGATTTTTTAGAAGATAAATATCCAATATTATGTTTTTGTAACAAAAAAACTTTATTTTCTTCGGTATATTTTCATGAGTTAGCATTTGATAGTAACTGAACCGGGCATGTTGGTTTGGATTTCTTATTTCGAGTACTTGATGTTTTTAATATTTAAATTATATATCATATTTTTAAAATGCTCTTTTTCTTTCTGTTAGGACTTATGTGAGTTAAAAGGAGATTAATAACTTTGATTCAATTCGATTTCATGTGCTCATTTACAATTATTCGTTAGTATACAATGGAATCAAAATAAAAAAAAAATACACAAAGACAAATTAATTTTATTTAGTTCATCTTCTTCCAAGATGACTACATTTCACAAGCCTAGTCTTAACGGACTACCATTAACTCTTTTTTTCTTGAATACTTTTTGGAAGAGGAGAAGTCTCTTACAATACTTGTAAGAAAAAATTTATAAAGAAAAAAATAAATTAGGCAACCTTAAAACATTGTCTTTTAAAACAAGATGATGAAAGAGATTCACATAGAAACTCATTTTTAATTCTAAGATTCAAGACACGAATGCCAATATTTATTTTTTGAATATCTATTTTGGGTTAGAAACACATCAATAGAAGATGAAAATTATATGAAAATGTTAAAATGAATATATAAATATACAATAATATTATACGACATATGAAATTGACCAATAAATGTTTTATTTAGATGATGTTAAAATATAATAAATATCTACATCAAACGAGGAGGAAAAAATTAAAAAAAAACTTAATTAGTAATAATAAAAATATATATTTATATATAAGTATAAACTCCAATGACTCCTGAAGAATCATATAGCCGACTTCATTAGACCTCATCTAGTGAAATAAAGTTTGATTATTATTGCATATGTTTTGAACAACTAAATCAATATTTTTTTTACTTTTAAATATCTTTTCTACTAATATAATCGTCAATTTGGGTTGGACCCGCCAAGTTGATTTGCTCTGTCAAATAATTTAAACAAATTAGATTAAATTTTATCAATCAATTTTAAGATGAGTCCAAGCAAGCCAACCCACGTGGGTCGCGAACCCAGGTTGGCCAGCCCATAGCAGGCTTGGATTGGCCCCACGGGTTGAGATTTTTTTTTCTAAAATTTAAAACTAAAGAAGAAAATTCAATGGGTTTATGAGTTTAACCCGCCTAATTCGTAATTAAACTTAAAAATTTTAATTTTTTTATATATTTTTTATTAGGCTCATGGGTTAATCCGTCTATTTTACAAATCATTTTGAATTAGAATGAATTAGAGATTTTTTAGTCCTTCGAATGATGAGCCGCAACTTGCCCTTCCATATGATGAATTTTTAATAGACCCATCCACCCTTGACAACACTATCTACTAACTTTTGGATTCCTAATTGGCGTAGGGTTGGCACTTTGATCCATGATGATGTAACCAACTAAACTAATAATAATAATAATAATAATAATACAATAAAAAATAATTCATCACGAAATATCATCACTAATATTTATATATTTTTTTAAATATAACAAATCTGGTAGAAATATAGAAAATATTCAAGGAGTTAAGTGTGACCACACTTTATATATATATATATAAATTAATTTATGCCATCAAAATAAAATTAAAAATTAAAAATAAAATAAGATAAGATAATGTTGACAGAATGGAAGGAGGTGGACATGTGGAGATGTGTCCTGAAAATCAAGGATAATGTCGCGCTTGTTAATTAATATGGAGCACATCAAGATGGAGTCTTGTAATTGCAAGTAACATCAAATGATGTGGACTTTGATTCATATTATCTCATCATCTTATCCCTTTGAAAAGGAGGGCAAGCATTTTCTATTTCTCTTATATATATATATATATATATAATTTTTCAAGTTAATTAAATTTAATATTAAAATTTTGAAATATACAAATGAAAACACTATATATATATATTGATCATTGATATTTGTCCATGTTACTTCACATGGAAGTAACTTGGAGTGCATTTGTTGAACTGTCTATTTCGTTACACTTGTTGATATGCAGATCGTTTTCCTTCACGGACCACACGGAAACTTGTGCGGGAGGCACGGCACAAGAAGCACCA
The DNA here is from genome assembly GCA_038050645.1 of Hedychium gardnerianum. Taxonomy (NCBI): domain Eukaryota; kingdom Viridiplantae; phylum Streptophyta; class Magnoliopsida; order Zingiberales; family Zingiberaceae; genus Hedychium; species Hedychium gardnerianum. The sequence continues at coordinate 5,622,354 of JBBUKS010000021.1, forward strand.
AAGTAGGCATCATCATGCCGGCGATAAATAAATCGAATATTGATCAACAAATTTAATATTTAATTTAATAAAATTTATTTATATTCATTCAATATATATATATATATATATATAATTTTAATATTTTGCACATCTTTATATATGTGATCATGAGCGACAGCCAATGTGGGCACCTGACGTGGACAAAACCTCCGCGTATCTTCTTTCTCTCTTCTTCGCGTGAGAGAAATTTCGCCACGATTCTCCAGATTTGATTTATAAAAACTTCAAATCTCGCTGTCTATCTTTCTCTCCTCTGTTTCCCCTGGGTCCGTAAATCCTAATTCCATCGCCGTCCGTCGTCGCCTCTCTCTAAGTTCCTGGCTGCCGACGATCATTCTCACGGCATCGTACTAATATT
>JBBUKS010000021.1:5657636-5669498 GCA_038050645.1 Hedychium gardnerianum
ATCGAACTTTAAAATTACTCAAAAAAACATATATTTTTTTATTTTACCCTTTTTATTTTCTCTTTCTTCTCTCTTTTACACACGATAACTTTCTCTTTTTTTTTCATTTAAAATAAATTAAATTTTCTCGCTTCTTTACATGCATGCAATAATAATTATAGTATTGTCTCTATAGGATGAGCTGATGACTAGTATAAGTGACATTATTACTATAAGATTTGAGAGTCAAATCCTGATTAGTAGTCATGTTCCTGTCCTCTCTCATATAATGATCACTGTTCGGACTAGTAGTCACCCATGATTTACCTCCTTGTGTGGGTCCTGAGAAAGACTGGCGGAGGCGTTGAAGGTGAATATTTCACCTTTTTACCACCAACAATAATTATGGTACTAATTTTTAAAAATCAGCACCACAACTTAAATGTTACACCAGCACCACAACGGTGTTGGTGTATTAAACTATGATATTGATTTTTAAAAAATAATTTTTAAAAATAACATATTTAGACTCCGGAGTACTATAAAAATCTACAAGAGTTAGAATAAGTTCAATCAAAGCTTTCTAGGTCCATCAATGAGTTTTGACCAAAACTCATTGATAAACTTAGGGGAATCAAAAATTCTGAAAAATTACAAATGAGATGAAAGCTCTGAGTGCGGAGAAGGTAGAGATATTGTGTCATGATTCTAAGTCTCCTACAAAAAGTTATGATTGTACGTCAAATTGCACGAACATTAGTGCTAGTATTAGAATACCAACATCACTATGGTGTTGGTATTACGAAATTAGCACCACAGTATTATGTTCTTCTCAAAAACTCGGTGTTGGTTTACGAAGATCAGTACCACATTGGTGTTGATCCTTTCAAACCAACACCACAATGTTCTAAAATTTTAAAATCATTTTAAGCACTGTTGGGAAGGTCTAAAAATAGTAAAGGATGACACCTTTGTACCCCTGTGCACTAGATCAACCCACAAGACTTAGAATGAGTTCGGTCTGAGTTCTCTAGGTCAATCAATGAGTTTTAACTGAAACTCATTGATGAACTTAGAAAATTTAGATTTGTGAAAAATTGACATATAATGGAAGGGTATATAGTACAATGAAGATATTTATAGTATTCATGTTTGGTTCTGACATCCTTACGACAAATTACGTATATGTATGTGTTAAATTCTTGATTTCGAAAGACATAACTTTTGACTCCGGTATCAGAATGAAACACTCTTTGGTTTGAATCGAAGTTCGATCTACATTTGTTATTAGGTAAAACTCATAACAGTCTAGTTTCAAGCCCCAAAAATATCATTTAAAGTATTTTTAAAGAGATCAAGGGGTTTCGATCAAAACTCATTGATGGACCTAGAGAGCTTCGATCGGACCCATTCCAAGTGCTACAGGTTTCTGAAATGCCCCAGAGTCTATATGTGCCCAAAAATATCAGTTTTAAGTCATTAACAGTAGTGATCAGAAGGTTTTCAAAGTTTATGACTTTAAGGTAATTGACACATATATCTAACTTATCGTAGAGTATCAAAATCAGACATGGATATCATAAATACCTTCAATGTACTATCCTCTTCTATTATATATCATTTTTTTAAAAATTCAAATCTATTAGGTCTATCAATGAGTTTTGGTCAAATCTTATTGATGAACCTAGATAATTTCGATTGGATCCATTCTAATTCTTATAGATTTCTACAGTGCTCTAGAGTCCAAACATTCTCTTATTTATTATTATTTTATAAAAAATACATAGTTTAACATACCACACCGTTGTGGTATTGGTCTTTAAAAATCAGCATCGTTGTTGTGCTGGTCTTTAAAAACTAGCACCCTGTGATGTTGGTCTTTAAAATCCAGAATCACGGTGGTGCTAATATAGGATTTAAGTTATTGTGTTGATTTTTAAAAATTGGTATTATAATGATTGTTGCATGTATACAAAGGAGAAAAAAGAAAGACAATTTTAATTTAATTTAAATAGAAAGAGAAGAAAGAAAAATTACTACATGTAAAATAGAGAGGAGATAGAAAAAAATAATTAGTTTTATCATAGGAGTAAAATGAAAAAAATATGAACATTTTGGGTAATTTAAAATTCTCTGCGAATATGAAATTTAAGTTATGCTTTTGGTAAATCTATATAAAAGGTATTTAGAAAAAGGACTTACTCCATTTCATATTAATGAGCCAATACTTAAAAGTAAAAAATGTCAATATGTAACGATTAAGTCTGATTAATTTAATATTTAATGATCAAATTCTAACTATAATGTATTATTGTATTATAAAGATTTTCTTTCGATGAAATAATAATCCTAAAAAATATTTTTCATGGGCCAATTCGATCAACTTTCAAAATTAATCAAAAATTTAAATATCTAAATTAAAAATAATAATAATAAAAAATGTCAACAATGTCTTCCAAAATGTCTATATCTTTTCAAACAAGGTTAATATTTATTTTTTTAAATGAAATTAATTTAAATACTTTCCATGGTAAATCAGTGACGACGTGGATGTCGTGATTGTTACAACACTGTCAAAAGTACTTGCTCTGCGCCATAAATGCAGATAAATGTTTCCCCATCCTCTTTCGCCGTTCTTGGGGCGAACCTCGTGAGAAAGAGGCGACCAGCAATCCCTATAAAGGTGCGCGGCCTCCGCTTTCGGGTCCTCGTTGGGATTTCGGTCCTTCTCCTTCGATTCTCGTTCGTTAACTTTCGATTCTGGCTGAATTTGTAGGGGAATTAGGTCTTGCTTCATGGCCTCGAAACGTATTTTGAAGGAGCTCAAGGATCTCCAGAAGGATCCTCCCACTTCCTGCAGCGCAGGTAACCTCGCCTGGATCTGAAAAGTTCTGCCTTCTTTTCTATTTCACAGCAATCGGTTCCTTTAAGTTTTTGGGACATGGATCTGAACTTTTAGGGATGGATGGAGAGGTTTCCGTGATTCGGATGAGTAGATCTCATGTTGTCGATATTAACTATGTGTTTGTTGTTTCCTGGTAATTGTCGTTAGAGCACTTTCGTAATGATTTTGGGATCTATTTGATGGGAAATCAGAATCATTATCATCATTCTTCACGTTTTCTAGTTGAGGGGATAGAGGTTTTCACAGATTTGCATTTGCTCTGTCTAGAGGAGTTTTTGATCTTTTTTTTTAATGTCTTGTGTCAATATGCGAGTTGAATGCTACACGCCACAGAAGGTATGCAACTCTTGCCAGGACGAAGTATCGAATGAACCCATCCAGATTCGAAATTGAACACGATGAAGCAATTTAGAAAATTGTTACTGATTCAAGATATAATCTATATCTATAAAATATCATTGATGTTATCTCCCTCGGGTGACTGCCACCATAAACAAGGATCCACCTATGCTTTCTGCAACACACCAGTGCTCTCTTGTGTTTACGGTTTACCATTCCTTGTCCCCACTGCCCATTCCAATCCATTACTGATGCTTGCTGCTGCCCTCTTAGTCATGGCTGCTGCTCTGCCAGCCTGTCCATGTCGCTGTTCTGCTCATGCCTCATGGAGATGCCACAAACCTTGCATCCCCTATTGCAAGTGGTGACCTCCATCTCAGGGTCCGAGCACTCGTAGGCTTCTGGTTTGTGGTGCCAGTAGAAGCCCACCCTCGTTTTTTGATGTGTAAGCCTCACACAAGCTGCTCACATTTGAGGCTCAAGGATTACCCCCATCCATGCCCATGATGGCTCCTCAATCAAGACATTATTGAACCTGGCATAATAATCCCTCAGTCTCAGATCGAAGGGAACCACAAGGAGAAGACAATGAGTTCTCACGAAGGAAATCCTTTGGGCATCTATCCTCAATGCTCATGGACCTGATCTTGCACCCATGCCGGTAACAATATCTCTTGGCCAATATTTTCTAGAGCGAGCGAGTTGAGACCAACATTTTCATAAATGATTATCATATAGACAAGACGTGATGTGATAGGGTTGGTTGTTCAATTTAGACAATTTATAATACATACTTTTCTTTTAGAATCTTTGTATGCAAGATCTATGTTGGCTGATCTTTTATTTTGGTTGATACCCAAATTTCAGAACATGATACTTGGGATTTTCTATTTTCCCTTCTTGATAATATTTCGATATTTTTCAACCTTTTTGGTCAAAGTTTTAATGTTAAAATTTTCATTGACGGTGTATTCTATCTTAATAAACAATTATTTATTTGATAATAGAATTAGTACTGTCTATGGAGGAAGCCAGAATATTTCATAAGGTTGAAAATTGGGACTCTGAGGTACCTAACTGATATAAGAGTTGGTAAAAAAAAGAGGAAAGAAGGAAAGAGCAGAGTGGAAAGAAGTGTGGATAATAAGGGCAAAATAGGAGGAAGATAAAGGGAAACAAGGCCATATCAAAGGAGTAGTAATTCAATTTACTAACCCATGAAACATATTGTCTAATAGAATAGTAAACCTCCTATGTATGATTTGCATCCAAATTACCTAATAACAAACTAATAGGCAAACAACCCACTAAGCTTATTCAGCGAGAGAAGTACTTATATAAAAAATTAAAATAGAAACATAATAAAAAATTTAATGTGGTAGAGATGAGAATGCTAAGATGAACTGTTGAATTTCTAAAATAAAAAGTGTTAATACTCATGAACAATTAGGTGTAGCTCTAATAGATATAAAATGAGAGGAAGAAAATAGCTTCAAAGAATACGAATGTTTAAAAACAATCAGTGGTATATTCTATAGTTTAAAAAGTTGAATCTATTGATTCAATTAATTTGAATATTAAGCGTGATATCTGCTGACTTGATTTGGAAGTTTGAACATACAAATGAGATATACACTTAGGCAGAAGATTAGGAATGATTTTCTAGGACACTCGTGACATTCAGGTGCCTGGACCCCCTTGCTAATAGCATATGTTTCTATATTTCTACTGCCTGTTAGATTAGGAGATTAATTGAAAGAAGGGAGTGGAAGAGCTAAAAGTCACTTTTCCCCCTTATTTGGTTATGAGCAGATAAGGAAGGGCAAATACAACATGATATTGTTGATGATGACATAATTAATGCTATTACCTTATTTTGACTTGATTTGGAAGTTTGAACATACAAATGGGATATATATTCAGCTAGGAGATTAGGAAATGATGTTTTAAGTCACTCATCACAATTCATGTGCTTGAACTCCCTAGTCAAAAGCATATGCTTCTACAATTTTCGTGTTTGTTTGAATAGGAGAATAATTGAAAGAATGGAGGGGAAGAGTGGGAAAAAACTTTTTCCCTTGGTTTTTTGAGTAGAAAAAGGAATGTGTAGAATCGAGAAAAAATGGATTGAAGGAAGGAGAATTAATTTCTTCCAAACCCACAGATGACAATTCCATTCCTTGACACAAAACCAAAAGGACATGGAGGAACAACAACTAAGCCTTTATCCCGCTAAGTGGGGTTGGCTAAGTAGGGTATATACTGCATTCTAAAAATGTGCTTGACAACATTCTAAGCTAAATTTAACTTTTCCTCACTTCTACTTGGATTTAATGACCGGGGTCACTTGATTGGGTAGAGAACTTGAGTCTTCGTTATCACCTATTGGGTTGCAAAAAATTTGGGTTACCCCTACCGACTGATTGGGTTGGTTAATTTGACTCAATCATTTTTTATAGGTTTTTAATTTTCTTATAAATTATTATTGTCATCTAGACATGGGTTTGAAGAATAACTTGTTAACGTTATCATGTTTGGGTCATCTTGAAGGAGGTATTCTTGTAATTGTTACTGAAAATTTCAAATCTATGCTATGGTGCATCTCTTGTTTAGTTGGATTCCCATTACTCTTCAGACTTTGGGGCAGGGATGGACTGGGGTCAATTAAACCTAAGAGGATTACGTGAGAGCATTACTTGTTTAAGGTCTTATACTTATTAGAAAGATATTCTAAAAACAATGAACATTCTGATCTTCTCTTCTGTTAATTTGTTCATTCTAGCAAGAAGTAATTTCTTCTCCACTCCTTGTTTGTTCCTTTAACAACAACTTTATGCTCACCTACATTCTTTCACTTTGCCTATCCAGACAAAGCTGTAAATCCTGAAAGAACTATTGGATAAAATATAAATCAATTTGGAGCCTGATATATAAATATCTTAGATCAATAGAGAGACCCTTACTAGACTCTAGGTTCAAGTCAACAAAGCTGATGGATAGAGATGAGAGTATGCATCTTGACTGATGAAAATTTTAGATATGCACCCCTTTTGTCTTTATGCAATTTGGCATAAGTATACAGTGTGGTATCAAGATTTCAAATGAGGCTTGAATTTTATTTATAGTGGTATTGAAAGATCAAAAATCTTATTTGAAAGGTGCCAGTGTCCTGTTTCCAATGGTTTCCAACATTTATAGCCGCATCAACACTAAAGGAAGAAACTTATTATGTGCAGGTGTGGCTGTTTGGTTTATGTGTAGTTGTCCAAAATGCGACATTGTTGTTTTCAACACTTTTTTCTGTTGATGCATACAAGTGCTGTTTAGATTTAAAGTGGTAATTTGAGCAAGCAGGTAATAAATGGCTTGTAGCAATTGTGACTTGTTAGATGAAACCGGACAATAAAGTAATTTCAAAAAGTTAAACATGAATGGCTCATTTCGTATTTGATAACTTCCTCAAGCTTTTATATTCCATGTAAGCTTAACGATACTTCAGAAACTAACAATAATTAGCTAAATTCATTATTGGTAACATGTGAATTATACCCATAGATCTATTGTATAAACTGCAAGCTTAACATATTTTTAGTTACAATTTTGTGCTAAATTGATTATTTTTAACAAAAATATTCTGTGACTAAATTTGGTAGTATACGAACAAAAATCTGTGTTGTTTGTTAGCTTGCTGCTGTTTATTTGTTACACTACCTTTAATTACTGGAATTTGATAGGTCCTGTAGCGGAAGACATGTTTCACTGGCAAGCAACAATAATGGGTCCTCCAGATAGTCCTTATGCTGGAGGTGTTTTCCTCGTGACTATCCACTTTCCTCCTGACTATCCATTTAAACCACCTAAGGTACCTTAAAAAAACTGCTAACTGCTTTCATTCATTATTTTGCCTCATTTACATGTCTTATTCTGCTATGTCTGGAGGATACAATTTCTAATAAAAACTCCAATTGGAGGTTTGAACTACCCTTCTTTATTTGCCAATATTTCACTAATTATTGGGGTACGCATAGCAAGCATGTTTCATGATGAGGTAGGTATACAGGAAGGTCAAGCATGTTCCATGATGAGGTAGGTATACAGGAAGGTCACTATGTTAACATATAAAAAGGGATTTATTTGACATGTACATGGCACCGGCAAATTTATACTTAAAAAGGTATCTAGTTGACCTTTCTAAGATTGTTTGGGGTGAGTGGCTGATGTTATAGTTTCTAGTTGACAACTAGCGATTAATGAGCATTCAATAATTGTCCAACAAGGGAAAAAGGACTCCCCTTGTGATAGAAGGGTTTGTTTCATTTTGCCTTGGGAGTACCTCTTCATTTAGCCCCAAGTGGCAAAGGATTTCCATTTTACCTCCTATTACTTACAAATTCATTCCATGTTACCTCGTTTAACACCATTGTGTCATAGCCAATTATCATCAAAATTACACTATTTATAGAAGTAAAACCACCATATGGGTGGAGCTTGAGGAGCCCTAGGTTTTGAGTGCTTGCAACTTTGCATCATACATGGATTTGGATGCCTCACTCTCATTCTCACGTGAATGGGCACAGTATGTCACTCTTGCTCAAAGCAAACAAAGATCAACCTGCTGTTCGATCCATTCTCAATGGAACTCATGAACTTGACAATGACTGAACCGTCTTAATTTTCTTGTTCTTCCTCTTTGTTTTCTTCTCTCTTCCTTTTGATGTTCTTTTCCTTTTCCTCTTCCTTCCGTTAATTGGTCATGCACGTGCGCTTCCCCGATTTACCCTGGTGGCCGGTAGAAAACTTGTTGGGCCGGGCCGGTCACCCCCAGGATTAGTCGGGCCGAAGGCTTGGATACTTGTGCCAACTAAAAAAAGAAAAACCAAAGTATTCATAGATGGATACTCCATAAATAAAGCAGAAAGAGCTTCTTGATCCAACTTTGACAAAGAATACTTGTTTGTCCTAGATACTGTGGTAATCTGTTGTAATTTAGTACCAAGCTTTGATTGCTGCACCAATTTGGCTATTACAGATGGCAGCTTGCTCATTGCGCCAATATCGGGGAAAACAAAAAAAACAGCATCTAGTTTGATTATCTCTGCAGTGTGATTCCATGAAGTGATTTTCAAAATAAATATGATATGAATTCTTGAGCATCATGCCTTGTTTACTGTTTATGCAGGTTGCATTCAGGACAAAGGTCTTCCATCCAAACATCAACAGCAATGGTAGCATTTGCCTTGACATTTTGAAGGAGCAATGGAGTCCTGCACTAACCATTTCCAAGGTTATTGATTTTGACAATTTCTATAGTCACATGTTGCTGTAGATAAAAACAAATATTGTTTAGCCCTTGACCTCAAACTCAAACTTGTCTCATAACAACATTTTACTCGTACTTTTATCAAGCTTCAGATGCAATCAAGCTTGAAGCAGGATTTGAGGTTGAATTGTTAAAATATGTACACTGCCACGATTTGGAAGTTGTGTATGTCATATAGGAATTCAGCTGAAGCTCAAGCTTCATTCTTGAACCTAATTTTAAATTAAAAATCTGTTTATCGATAAAATGCTACATAATCATATTTGACGAGCCTGTGGCTCTGAAAGCTTCATCGATTATCACAATCACCAAGCTTATAAATGAACATGTTAGTTAGTTAATCATTATGTTCATGAGCCACATCTAACAACATTATATAAGAATTTGTTCCAAGTATTTATTAGCTTGCTCATGAGTCTGTATTATGATCCAATGAGCTCGTTCATGAGCTTAATAAAGTCTTATATATATTTTTAGCTTCATTTGTGTGGCTAAGCTGTTGTGGCAGAGTTTGGATGAGCCTTACTTGAGTTAACCTCAGAGCCACTGGCTAGCTGCGTAGCTCATTTTCAGCTCCAGCCATATACCTAATCTTTAGACTGTCTTAACTTTATATCGATTTGCTTATTGATTGTTCCAGGTGCTGCTATCCATCTGTTCTCTGCTGACAGATCCAAACCCGGATGATCCGTTGGTCCCAGAGATTGCTCACATGTACAAGACTGATCGGAACAAGTACGAGACCACTGCAAGAAGCTGGACCCAAAAGTATGCTATGGGCTAGCAACTTTGTTAAGGCTGTCTTTCTGACTTGGACATGAAAGTCGCTCTTATTCACTAGAATGACATTATTGTGTATGTAATGGCGTGTGTTGTTTCCTCAAGGAGGATCTCAAATCTGCTATCTATGAACAGGGGTTTAATTAAAAAGAACTTGTTGCTACATATGCATTGAACTTCTTGCTATAGCTTGTAGGAACTTGTCTCCTTTAAAATGGTAGTGATGCCAAAATTCCTTCAAGGATTACGACTAGAATATCTATGCCACATTTTAGTATGTCTTGCTGCCCTTCTGAAAATTCGGATGTCTGAAGGAAGCAATTTTGACAGGCTTTTGCAGTTACTTCGGGTAGTAAAAGGTGACACGGCCTTTTTATACATCATAGTCAGACCTATAATTTCTTAGGTTTGAGTTTGAGATAAATCAATATTGATTAATGGCTTGCCAAACTCAAACTTGGAATATTTTGTAAGAAAATTATCCTATACTAATTGTCAATCTTTAGTCAGAGAATATATTTAGATGGAGGATGAATGGCAGGATAGAAGTACTAGTAAGGAAATTTAGAATTTATTATAATTATTTTGAGGACATTTTCTTCAACAAATTCATAACTAAATGACTAAAATATAGAGAGAATAAAAAAGATAACCGTGCATGAAGTTTCTATCAATGCAATGTTTTGAAAAAAATCGAATCATATTTGATTTATTATATGTAGTTATATTATTTTTGTAATTCAAATTTCTAATTACAAAATCACATAATAATAATTTTATCACGATTTTCCTTCATCCATACAATTTAATGTATAGTTATTTTCTAGGACCGAATCGATCATCTTATATATGATATTATCTGATATGATTAATTATTATTATTATTATTATTTTTAATATATAGTTGTCCTGGGCAATGATGTAATGGTTAAATCCTTTAATAAATAATTAAAAGATCTAACTTTCAAATCTTAGTTGTGGTGTACTATAGGAAATTTTTCCTTTAGTAAAAAATAGGTCTAAGAATGCTAACTATTTGGATGAACCTCCTGTTTCCCGATTTATTCTACCGGTCGGTGAAAAACTTTTATAGGGTGATCATCTCAAGTTTGATATTATTTGATTAATCATTTCTTTAATATATAATTATGTGTTTTTGATAATAATGTAATGATTAAATCATTCAATGAATAATTAAGAGATTTTTAAAGTTCAAATCTTAATTACGATGAATTATAAAGATTTTTTTTAATTAGTCATATTTTAATAGTTGATAAATTTTTTTTATGAAATCAAATTAACTTAGGTTGGATGTTACTAAATTCTTTTTTAATGTATAGTTACGTGACCCTCACAAGTGTAATGTTAAGTGTAGTGTAATGGTAAAACAAGAAAAAATAAGATAGAATTTGAATTCCAATAAAGTGAAAGATCGAAAAATTTAGACACTTGGCTTCTTTTCTTAATTTTACACTTACAATGGTAACTTGTTCTCTCTCAATACTTCGTTTAAAAGATTGAGAATATGATAAATTATCAAATCGCGTAAGAAAGTTTGATTATTATCTAACTCATATATATGTGACTTTAAAAATTATTAAATTATATATCTTATATCAATTTTATTCCTTCATAAATTTCTGAATTGATTGCTACGTAATTTTTTTTATCATTAAAAATTTTAATTGATATTTAAAAAATTACTGTATTTAATATATTTTGTTAAATTAATATTTGAGGGCATGAATATAATCAAAAAAATTAAATAAATACATAAGATTTGATTTCATGTCATTTTGAGTCTTTTAGGTCCATTAGCTGATTTTGAATAAAATCTACTAATGGACCTAGAAAATTAGAAATGATATGAAATTAAATTTTATGTATTCATTTAATTTTTTTAATTATATTTATACCTTCAAATATTAATTTAACATAATATATCAAGTGCAGCAATCGTTTGAACATGAATTATTTTTTTAAAAAAATATTATTGTTCATAATTGCATAAATACGTCGAATTAATTGTTTTTATGTGATCATGAACAGTAAAAATTTTAAAAAAATTTGATTGTTCAAATGATAATTACTTTTAATTTATTATGTCAAATTAATATTTGAGAGTATGTATATAATCAGAAGAACTAGACGAACACATATGACTTGGCTCCATATCATTCCGAACTCTCTAGGTTCATCAATCAATTTTGACTAAAACCAGTTAATGGACCTAGAGAGCTCGGAATGAAATGTAACCAAGTTCAATGTGTTCGTTTAGTTCTTCTGATTATATTCATGCTCTCAAATATTAATTTAACACAATATATTAAGAGCAGTGATTTTTTGAACATTAATATTTTTTCTTAAAAAATAATATGTCCAAATCGATTGCTATACTATAGCAATCAATTTGGTATGTTTCTGTGATCAAGAACATTAATTTTAATTAATTACATTTTTTTTTCAAAAAATCACTACTTTTAATATATTGTGCCAAATTAATTTTGGAAGGTATGAATATAATTATGAGAACTAGATG
>JBBUKS010000021.1:5685323-5701010 GCA_038050645.1 Hedychium gardnerianum
AACTCCTATATGAGGTTGGAGAATATTTAGGATCTTTATGATATATGCTCAGTTTTGTTATTTCTTTGTGGATATTCATCATTTTTTTTGAATGAATGATTTTATGAATTTAATGCATTTTATATTTTTTAAAATTTCAGTTTGCAGGAATAATTAATAACCAATATTACAATCAATCTCAATATGATGAAGTCAGAAATGAATAGAGCAAATTTGTCTACTCGAAATAGGTCATGTACGTTGGGATAAATATTTGGTTTTTCATTATGGATTGGTGGATATACTTGTGGATACACTTTTGATTTTGTGGATATATTTTTTTATTATACTCATGGATTTATGGATATTATTGTATGTTAAATTATTATTTAATTTTGATGCAGTGAAAAATATATTTTTACTTCACTCTTTTATTAAATTAGTGCGAAGTTATAGAATATATTTACTTCAACAATCAATGTAAACTGTGAAATTGCATATCATCAATTACTTTGGCACTTTACAAAATCAACGAAGTAAAAGATATTTTTTTTACTTCAGCACCGGTCCAACTCCGAACCGGTTTCACCATTTTGAATCAGACAAAGACTTCAGCTTTTTCATAGATACGACTTCAGTGATAAGACGAAGTAAAATAGTACTCTTTTATTTCACGTGCGTCTATTTCGATAATTATATATGATATGGGGAATATAGTCAAGAATCCACGTGGAAGTCGTCGATCGGGTGTGGAGACCAAAGTCAATAGTCACAGACCCAAAGGGAATATCTTGATACATCTCGGTCGGGACTAGTCACCCACCGACCGAGTAAAACCCAAGAACATTAGATACCCGAGCGAAAGAACGCAACTTATCACAACACTCAGGATGTCTTCTACCTGATTGGGTAAATTCCTAAATAATCCAATGCATGGAGAAACTCAGAGAAATTTTTCGACCGGAGCATATCATACTCCGACCAGCTTGAACAGACCTATTGACTACAAATCTCCTGTTTGGACAAACCACTGGATACTACTCTCATTAAGACTGACAGAGCTATGAGCTTGGCGTAATATATGCCTATTAATAATAAATACTGAACGTACAAGGAATGAGAGCAGTACAGTTAAGATGTTCTGACAGTACGAATACCTTCATTCCATAGCAGACACGCCTTACTAGGGCAACATGTCTTATTAATGAGAAGAGTACTTCTCCCCAGAAGATATATAAGTAAGTCTCTACACACAGAAGGAGGTATGCGATAGACATTCTATTACTGTTTCATTCACAGCTCCCTCTTCCGATCACTGACTTGAGCATCGGAGTGGCTGCGTCGGGCATTCTCCCGGCCTTCCCTCTAACCCTTCAGTTCTCTTCTCTTTCCAAGGTCGATGTAGCTTCCCTGAAGTTCCTCTTCTCGTTTGATCACCCAAGGAGACTGTTAGAGACTCGTCTAGCTCACCGGTGGCTCGTCTGTTGACTAGTCCAGTATAAGAACAAATTGACGCCGTCTGTGGGAACCTCAGATCCTGAAGTTGAAACCACAATAGACGACACTGGAAGACCGACTATCACCATGTCTCAAAGTGACCTCGATAAAATAATAGCTACAACAGTACAAGGAGCATTGCAGAACAATAGCAGATGTGGCAGCAGCAGCTGCAAACCATGTGACATCCACAACACCTCGGGAACTCTCCTCTGAGGATGCACGATGGGTCGAATGAAGCGACGATGACACCTCGACACACCCGATATAAATGTCACTGACCTTCTTCAGAGCTCCAGTTGAGGGGTCCCTCAGGCCCGAGAGTCTGGAAAATTCTCGGCCGAGAGAGCTAAAGTTTCGGAAATCGAGAATGGTAAGGGAGTGATCCCCGACGGGTCGGGGGAACTCAATAACCCCCTATTTTTGGTGAATATTTTGAAAAATCCGTTGTCCAAGTATTTCTGACCACCATGCATAAATGAATATAATGGGTCGATCCCGAAGATCATTTATGCTTATTCAACCACCTCCGGCACTCGCCTCACTCGCTGCCGACCTTGACCCCCTCGTTGGCGGTGGAGGTAGAGGTGGAGGCGGAGGGGGAGGTGGTTGCACTCCTGCATTAGGACTGGGCCTCGCCAGTGGGTTCGGTGTGGCCGGTGGTGGAATAGGCGGAAGCACCGCCAATTCGGGACCTTTGCTCGTCGCAATAGCGATTTCGGAGGAAGAACACGAAGACGACGATGAGCGGAGGAGTTGCATGAGATGGTGCTTGAAGTCCTCCTCTTTCTCATAGCCTTGGTGATGCTGATGGGGCCGTTCGGATTCTGCTTCATCTGCCTTCGCATCTCCGCTCTCAGACTTTTGGGCGCTCTGATTCAGAGAAGCAATATCGGCGAATTTGGGGCTTCTTCGAAGGTTTTTGCGGAGATTCGACCACGCCGTAACGTCGGTGAGCCTTTGGAACCGAAAAGATGTCGAGCATTTGTTGTCCACCTCGCCTTCTGCCACATTCCATGCCCATGACTCGCGATTGCCCTGTTCTAAAGCCACCTTCCTCAGCTGGTCCAATTTCGCCTCTGGGTCTGCAACCATCTTCTCCCTCCTTTGGCACGCCTCTTCGCCGCCACGCAACCTGGAGTTCAAACCCTCGACCTCATCATGAAGCGCGCGTTTCTCTGCCTCCAGTCGCTGGATCCGTTCGCCGGCACGAGCGAGCTCGTCGTTCTTGTCGGCAATCTCCTTCTCTAGGAAGGGAACAATGGAGACGGTCTCGCCGAGGATCTTCTGCTCCAGCAGCTGGATTCGGAGGCGGGACTCCCTCTCCTGGAGCTCCTCGGCTGCACCTGAGCGGAGGCGCGTGGGAAGTAAACTCCAAAGGAGCGGGCGAATGCGGCGGCGGTCTTGGGGTTGGATGATGGAAGCGGAGTGGGCGGCGCCTGTTAGCCTGCAGACCCCGGCGACGTACGACTTGTGGGAAGAGGAGATTGAGGAGGTCCAGCGGGTACTCTCAGCCTTGGGCGTAGCAGATAGAGCTGCGCTGGAAACCCATGGCAGCCTTCGTGTTCGCGTTGAAGATGACTCGTATCCGGCCGGCACGGGACACGGACGGCCGTGACACACTCTGGAGCTACGAGAGACGCCATTACACGGCCGTGTTGTCGGGCACGGCCTGGCCGTGCCGGCGGACATGATCGTGCCACCGGACACGCCCATCGAGTTGAAGTGGATTTTAGATTTTACTTGATATTTTTGATAAAAATATCATATGACTTCGGCTGGATCGCTGTAACTCTAAATCTTTTTAATGAAAATTTATTAGCCATTTGTGAAGTAGACACATTTTTGAATCACGATAATTCTTTCCGTCTTCTCTCCTCTCTCGATTTCTATTCCTCTTCGATTTTTCTTTATGATTTTTCACGTTTGTTGCGGCACGATCAACACTACACCTTGCCGACGACCATTCTCTCGCTCTTCTACTGTATGTTACTCCGTTGCCTGGCTTTGTTCTGCTTGTTGGTAGTTGCCGACGACCACTCTCTCTCTCTCCTACTGCTTATTGGCTTTGTTCTGCTACGGATACCTTTCCGTGTACAAACTTATTTATTTAATAAAGTAATCAAGTGGAACTATATTATTAAAATGATTATTTATTTTATTTTATTTTTATGAATTTGAGATTAATTTAAATTTAATTTGTTATCCAACTCTTAATTTAAATTTATTTCTTTATTTTAATTTTTATTTATATATTTAACATAAAAAATTTATTAATAAATATAATTCATAAATATTATTCACGAATGTTATTCATAAATATTATTCACGAACATTAATAAGTTAAACATGTATAGGTGAAAGTTTATTTGTTAATTTAATGAGTTGTTCAATGA
Organism: Hedychium gardnerianum; assembly: GCA_038050645.1. Lineage (NCBI taxonomy): Eukaryota > Viridiplantae > Streptophyta > Magnoliopsida > Zingiberales > Zingiberaceae > Hedychium > Hedychium gardnerianum. The sequence goes on from JBBUKS010000021.1 coordinate 5,689,196, forward strand.
AACAATTCTGTTATCCAAATAATAACTTGGCTACATCTCTGAAAACTTAACTAGTTATTTAAATTTATTCATTTAATTGATATGTGGTATGGAACAAACATAAATTTATTAATTTAATTAATTTTATATGCTAGATAAATTTATTAATTTCAATTTGGATATTAGATAAAATTATCAAATTTGATTTGATTTAATTTTAATTTAAACTTATGAAAATTATTAAAATACTTAAATAGTTAAGATTTTATATGTATTCTATTATCTATTTAGTATAGTAGTAAATAAGCTAAATTTGAAACACGTAATTAACTTCACATCCAATTAATATGCTTAATCACGACATCATTTAGATTTAAATGATGCATTATATAGATTTAAAATTGGCCGATTTTTTTTTTAAAATTTAGCTCAAAGAAAAATTAATCATTTTATTGTTAATTATATTAGAATTAATTTTTTATTAATTTATATTTATTTTCAATTTAAAATTGTTTTTGGCGAGGTAACAAAAAGACTTGATTCAAATTATTTGAGCTAGTATAAATCATTTAAGCACTGGAGATTTTCACCCTTGTATAAGCTTTCAGAATTAAGTGATAAATGGGGAAAATACCTGGCTCAAGTTTTGTTTGTACAGAAATGATAACAAGCACGCATTTTGGTAAATTCCACAGATTATTGTGATGAGCATAACTTCCACTTAAATTCCAGTGAATTACCAATGTTCCGAATATAAAAACACAAACAAATCAAACCTACTCAAGGATCACTATAATCATGGACAACCAGGGGCGAAATCAAAAAAACAAATAAATCGAGAGGACTAAATTGCACTAATAATTTTTTTGTACTGCTAAATAAATATATATACTTCTTTTTTTTTTGGAGATTGGGTGGTTACGGGTTAGGTTTGAAATGAAGAAGAGGAAGAAAAAGAGAGGAACAGGGAGAAAAAGACTGCTCTCCGGCAACTGAGCTGTCTGAGCCTAGAGAAGAAGATCGGGGGCTGCAAAAGCAGCCCCCACAATCATCGGGGGTGGCCCCCAATGAGAGTCTATTAATATTGAGAGTTTGTAATGTAGACTGCTCGTCAACATTCAACAAAAATTACTATCTACATGTTTAGTGCCGTCCCACAAAAGAAACTGAGTACTCTGCAGCCACAAAGAAGATTAGTTTCCAGGTTGGAGGAAGCATAGAAGATTGAAACAGAATCAGCGAGATCGACAAGTAACAGAGTGCTTAATTCTTCCTGCTTCCACACGGTCTGCCTTAAACCATGCGCAATTTTCACATAGCAATCAAGCTCCAACTGCTTCATGGCAGCAAAAGAAGGCAGAAACAGGACTAGCCTTGCTGACGAAATAGAAGCCTCAAATAAAATACAATATCATCAATAGCTACCATAATATGGCTGTGGAGCTGCTACTGGTTGAGGAAATCCTGGTGCTACTGCTGCTGCTGATGGTGGTGCATAACCAGGTTGAGGATAAGCCTTATCAAGAATTAGATTAAAATTTCAGTTAGAAATAACTTAAATCCAACTGAAATTTTTTTGCCCAAACAAATTAACAGAGATCTATAAAAACACTATCTAAAAACCACTGTTTGGGAATAAAAAATAATGAGAACTAAGGCATGGGTGGCAAGCAGTGGAGCTTCACTACAATAAGTTAAATTAAATATTTAAACGAAGATCCCTGATACTAATCAGATTTTTTCTATCCTATGATCCAAATGAAACTACAATAAATCACAATAAACAATCTTGGAAGATACTGGAAAGTATGAGTCTGAAGTACCAAATAAAAGTTAAAACACGCTAGAAGATCAAGTCGAGCAAAAATGGTAAAATATTATAGGTACTATATACAAGTCAAAATAGTCAAGATGGCAATGTTGTCAATTTCATGTATAAAATTGCACCATCCTCCCTTGCAGTGACCTATTGGACTTTTCATCAGACAAGAATGGCAAGAATTCAACTTGCTCTTTTACAGAATGGTCCAAAACTTGCATCTCTACTATGAAAAACTTGAGTCGAAAATTGACAATAATGGCTTAACAATACTTTTTGAGATAAGAAAGCATACAAGATTAGTTTTGAAGGTAAGCTTAAGTTTTGAATGTAAACATTATACATAATCCAATGTTTCAATTCTGAAAGAGGAAAAAAAACTTGCTCCTAGATCCTACAACATTTGCCAGAAAGTAAATTGAAAAACAAAGGAATATATTATGCAATAAAGCTAGGCAAAGGTGAAGACAGCTAGGTGAGTTTGCTTCGTGGAAACTTCAATATTCTTTTTGGCTTCTTCATATGATAAAATTTATTTTTTTAATAGAAATGCTTAACAGCTTTGGTGCAACGGTAAAGTTGTTGCCCTATGACCTTGTGATCAAGGGTTCGAGTCGCAAAAATAGTCTCTTACAATGCAAGATAAAGCTGCCTACAATAGACCTAATATGATCCGACCCTATCCTAGGACTCCGCATTGGCAAAAGCTTCATACACCGAGCTATTCTTTTTTAATAGAAAAATACTTAGCCTTTCCCGAAACAAGAAACAACAATCAAGTACCTAACTCCAAAAATAGAAACTGTTACACTTCTACCGATCTTAAGCATGGAAATGCTTGGAAATTAATAATCTAACAGCTATTCTCTAAAAAACAATTAGCATCAAGTACCTCCACTTGGTATGTTGGTGGATAAGCACCATACGCAGTGCTCTGAGTAGCTGATGTAGCAACTTGTGGCTGGCCAGGATTAGCATAACTTCCATATGCAGCGTATCCAGCCTGAAGTTTCAATCCTTGTGAGACAAACTAAAGTAGATAGGAGATAAAACCAAATGGCATTAACATCATAGTAATGAAAAAAAAAGACCCTGAACAGTCAAATAAAAAAATGGCAATTTCTCAAGAATTTAAGAGCGATATAAAGCATTAATATTGTCCAAAGGTGCAGGACCAAAGAAAATGCCTGATTTCACAAAAAGGTAGTACACGTATATAACTTACATGTGATGCATATCCAGGATTCCATTGGGTCTGTGGCGTTGGCCAAGCAGGAGTTGTTTGTCCGTAACTAGCTGGCCACTGACTTTGAACATTTGGATAGGCCCCCGACATAGACTGACCTGGTTCAGGGAAGCTCTTCGCCATCTTAGCACTGTCTGAAGCAAGAAAATCTTCAGCGTGCCTTTTTTTTGAAATCACCAAGCCCTTTTGATGCAAAAAAAGTAAAGCATGCCGATTGGAGGCTTTTTTGATTGACTGTGCATCTCCAAAGAGATCCAAAAACTAAAAGAGAAGTTCCACATTAGGCATTGAAACCAAAACAAAAATATTAAAGTTACATTATAACAGAAAATTAAAAAAGACAAGAATAAAATAAAATGCCATATCTCAATATAATTTCAATAAAATATAAAACAAATGGAGGGAAATTTCTTGTGAAAGAGTAGGAGCATACAGTGAGGAATGAAAGTGTATGTCCTTTATCACCCATGATACTCTGAATTGGTAGAATAAGTTATTAATAACCTAAAATTGTAAATTGATGTGATCTAACAACTATATTTTGCAATACCCCCTTGTGTCTTCATCCCCTTCCCAACCTCCCCTCGCTGCAACCTCATGTTCTCCCATTGCCAATCATCTCTCCCTCTCTCTCCCTGTTTTCCTGGGATTCTCAGTAGCATCTCTCTCTATACGTTTTGCTTGATCTATATCAAGCCTTCCAATTCATCAACCTAGACAGAGAGTTGCTGAGCAAACTATAACTCTCAATTTTACTCCTACGTCAGCCCTCAATGCACATAAACTGAGAGTCCATGAAGATACCACCTGCCCTATCAGGTTGATTCCTCACTCCACCTTCTTCAGTGTCAGCCTCAACCAACTGTCAAGGCCCACTGTTGGATCTGTACCCAGTATAACAAATCTTGAGCAGCTCAATGTTGTGCTGAATGCCTCAATTTGTATCCCCACCGATATCTAAAAGCGCTTATTTCCCTCAACAATTTTTCTAAACTAAATTCGACCTAACATGATATTATTGTTGTTTACATCTAGTTCTAAGCATATTCTATTTTATCTCTCTATAACTCATTTAGGTAGCAAAGACGATTATAATCCACTGAGATCATAGCAACTTATGAAGATTCTTTGAATTATTTATGGTGCCCAATCACGTCTTTAGCCCACATACAAAATCACATTTTTTTAATTTGTAATTCGTCTCTCTGGTTTTCTTGCAGTACTCTGATGATACATCTTCTCCAATAGATCCTTGCATTTGTAATTTCTAATTGTGAATGTGCAATTGGGTTCTTTTTTTCCCCTCAAAAGGCTTTCTCTTTTAATTTCTACCATATGTGTTTTGGCCTTTGACCATTGGTTGTAGCATATGTTTTTTAGTTCCAAATTTTATATTTAAAGCAAAATATGTGGCCCACTCTTCTCTGTGATGCAGTGATGATTCAACATGTTTATACAACTGCATTTTCTTGTCATTATAAGTTTTGAGCTAAAATTTCATTATTTTACTGTTCCTGCATGTTTTCCCTTTCTTAGTTGAATCTTGTGTGGCTTGGTTGATGTCTTTAGTTGTATGATAGGGATATATTTTGTGTCATCTGTCTGAAACTAATTTCTTCATGGAGGACTTTCAAGGCTATATATAGCCACGACAGAGCACTTGCAAGTCTATGTGCAATCGCAAATGCATTTCAGGAATATCTTCCTTGGAAATGGTTTGGTATATTTTGACAAAGTGAAACTATTATTTGTTAGAAGCAAATAGCTCCTGGTAATAATCTTGCTTCTTGAATGCTTACCGCCTAGAGTTCTACCAATTTCACAGGTGTGCTAACATTTTTGACCTCACTAGAGACTTCTACATCATCAGACATTGCCATCCATCTCCAACTCGGTGTCATAAGTTTGACATTGTTAATTGTCTTGTGTGTGCAATAGAATGATACAATATTAATAAACAAACACATAGGTCAACATGATATTGAATAGTGAATCTATGGCAGGGTATGAGATTATTCTACACTGAATTTTGTCATAAAATTAATAAATTATTTTTCATGTACATGCTCTAGTGTGCTAGAGGAATCTATGCACACAAAAAAACAAACAAATCATTTTGAACACTCTGATTTATTCTCAAGACCTTTGTAGATTAGCAGATTTCTCATTTACTAATAGCAGTTAAATTTGTCCTAAGATCCACCCCTCTCGACTGACACAATCAATCAATCTATCAACAAGAGAGGTACTTAAATTTATGAAGTATCAGAAAAAAAAAAAAGTTGTGTAAAGTTATCAAAAATTTATGTATAATTTGCAGCCTGAATCATATTAACTATGGTATCCAATACCATTTTAAATCATCAAGGCGGGTACTAAGAACCATTCTGTGACAGTGTCAATAGTGAAACTCACAACAAAACAGCAGCAACAGAAGACTATCAAATATCAGAGGCAAATCTAGGGGTGCAATCTCAGCGAGGGAATGCTGTCATGCAACCTCAGTAGGCAGAAAAGGTGGTTAAGACAAGCAAAGGCCAAAAAACCTAGATGCGCCTTGTCATCACTCCAAAGCAAACTATTTTTCACTTGTTGGGCAAAACAATTTGTTATTGTTGTTAACTTGTAGGAATTGCATGTTACATAATTAAATGTGAGTCAGTGTCTCTCATATTTACCCAAAAATTATGATCCCGATATTTTGAAAATGCCTGCCAGTGGAAATTCTAGCACTAAATATTGCAGTTATAAAGCATGAGCTCATCATGGAAGTGCTAAAATATTGATAAAGCAAGACCAGATACGGATAGAGGGAAGTAGCGAAAGAGGAGCCATAGAAAGTTAGAAACATGAATGAAGCAGAGAAAGCAAGCAATAATAAAAAAAAAATAGATGGGAGCAAAGAATATAGGATTCAATAAATTCAATTTATAAATTAATCTATATTACCTACAACCTAGGCCGATATATAGGCTTTATATCCAAACCAACCGTTCATTAATAAAACAGATAATGACATTCTGATTTGGTGGTGCGTTGCTAGTTAAATCATACAAATGCATTAAGTTTCACTCATTATAACCCATAGAGCAAATAATCATGAAACTATATAGAAACTGTTCTAGTAATCCACTCATTAGCCAAATGAAAAGAATAATGATTACCTCTAAAAAGATGCATGATATCTCTTCTCTGTCAATGGCACTAGCAACGTTAGCATTACCAGGATTTGGAGTAATAAATTTCTCCACCAATGAATCCAAGTAATCAACGCGCTTTGGTGATGATTGCATTGACTCTAAGTGGATAACTGCCTGGAAATTCAAAATGGACAATTCCTTCACACATCAAGTAACAAATTAAAAGGTTGAAGCAGAATAAACTCTATAAACAAACCTCAAGAATTGGTCGTGATAGTTGCAAATTTTCAAGATGTCTAGATAAAAGTTCCCTTGCTTTTTCTGCATTGCCAACAACCTACAGAAAGAGATAAAACTTAGTGGTATTTACGAATTGTATTCAGTAATACTAGATAACTACAGTTCTAAGAAGCTTAGAATTGAAAAGGTTGTAACCTTAAACCATAAAAATAAGTTTTATATAGAGCATCTAAGTTTAATTGACAACATATTAAAGATGAATGAAATAAGAATACACACACACATGAATACGTTCAATATGATTGTCAAATTGCAATCTAGACATTAGGATATCACAATCCTAAGATTGACCCAGTCATTCCAAGTCCCAAGCAGCATAATGTGCAGAATCATTATTTTACTGGATATAAAACCTAAGCATGGATCATAAAGGATCAAAGGAACAATGGAAGCAAAAAAATAAAAAATCAATTATAAGTGAAGGGGCGAGTACAAAGAACAAAGAATTTTTTAGCTATTATCACTAAAATTGGTTTGAAGTGAATCATAAAGGATCATTGAATCAATGAAATCAAAACCCCTAGTAAATAGAAAATCAATTATAAGTGAAGGGGCAAGTACAAAGACCAAAGAAAAAATTAGCTAATATAACTAAAATTGGTTTGAAGCAGCTCATAAAGGACCATGGAATCAACAAAAGCAAAACCCCTAGTAAAAAAACAATTAGAGTGAAGAGGCAAGTAGAGAAACTAAAGAAAATTTAGTTAATGCAACTAATTTGAGGTGACTTAGGCATGTTTGATACTAACAGAGATATCAAGTTGAATGGAGAGACAAGATTCATGTAATCAACCTCAAATAGATAGGACAATCATGGTTTGTTATTGTTGACTTAAAGATGGACAAGTAATTATTTAAATTATGCAATTGCCTTTACTAATAAGTGTAGTACATTAATAACAATCAACATTATGACTGCTGGAACACAGAGAAAAGATTTGGAACCAAGTATCTATCCTTCTTACATGAGTCTGTCCCATAAACTAATTAACAGTGGCATCTCCAGTCAACTCAATTTCACGAGACATTGGTAATGTGAAATGAATCCTTACCAAATAAAGAAAGCGTGTGTATTGAATAAGCAACAATTGCAGAAGTTGTGAATGTTCTTTCTCCTGTTCAGCATTTATAGCACTCTCATAAATAGAAAAGGCAGCTTCTTTCTCACCCTGAAAACAGACAACCAATTGGAAGTTTACAGCAATTGCAAAGGCATAATTAAAATATCATGCTTAAGGTAAACTTTCAAGTACCAATCGATATTCCATATTTGCATATTTCACGACAGCCTCCAACAAACCAGGAGAAACTTCTGAATAAAGAAACTGGTATGTTGTGCGAGCTCCGTCAACATCTGCACATAATTCCTTGAATCGAGCAGCAAAGAGGTGAATCTCAGGTTGTTTCTGTCAAAAGAAATTAGTAAGATCACTGATTCATTATATTTTATACCACAACATTTTAAATATATGAATAGGGCATAAGAATGGATGGCAATCCAGTTCACCTGCTCTGTGCAGTTGATGTTAGAGCATTGAACCACAAAAACCTTTCTGGGAAATCTAAGCAAGCAGTAATGTCATTTAAGTATCACATATTTGGTTTTGTATATTTTGTTTGAAAACTCCAAGTCATGGTTTCACAAGAATTTTCATATCTCCAGTCTGTCTTTGAAGAATCTAATCACAAAAATTCGTGCACATAAATTATATCATCAGACAACTTCATTTGCAGTTTTAAAACATACAATTCCGGTTATAAAAGTGAGTCATTCATGTGGAGCAGGTTAATTTACCAAGATGGCTATATAAATAAATTTAAGGAGAATGATTTAGCAGTCCAGAATGAGAAAAGCAAGCCAGATCATGAAGAAGAAACTTATGTGCCACACACACATGTGGGCACCACACAAATACCAAAAAAAAAAAGCAAAAAAAACTTTCCTAGTTTAGAAATGCCGTGTGCACTTCAAAAAAAAAAAAAAACTGAAGTAGAACAAATTATTAGCTGAAGGATATAAATCTAGATCAAAATGAAATGTATAACCAAGAGAACAAAAACCTTCACAAAGACTTGAGTTGCCCTGGCAAGAGCATTATAGGCAAGTTCCATGCTTCCACTTGCTTCCATGCATAGAACATAACGGATCCAGAACTCCGGATAATTCGCACAAGCGATTAAACATCTTTCATACAACTTAACAACCTGCAATATTACATGAATAAGATACAAGCAAGAAAGGTGAACCTTAAATAGATATATAGGAGAAAAGCATGATCTAAACACAAAGAGAAGTGACAGAAATACTCCATTAGCTGATCAGGGAGGCCCCTCATATGTAAGGAGGGACCAACCTTGCCTGACAGATAGATGGTTAAGGTATAAGCAATAAGCAAACACCTGCATGTATGAGATTTGAATTTTAAAAACAGATATTTGATCAACACCTAAGGAACCCAGAACATCAACTAACAAATAAGAGTTTGAAGTACTTAGCCTCATAGAAACCAACATTATGCCCACGCTTTATCCTCAGTTCAATACCCCATTTTATAAGGTAGCTTCAGAGAACATACTAGCCATTAAAGCATACTCAGCCAATATGACTGAGCTGTAAGTTCAAAATCATTCCAACTGGAATTGGAAAAACATCTAGCAACAACTACAAGAAACAAAATAGACTATGTACCTTGTTGAAATCATCTCCTCTTTCGATAAAGTCAAGATAATTGTGCCAGTTTTCAAGCTCTATATCATCGAGAGACCTGACATGGAAGTATGGCCTTCTGATAGCTGTTTCAAACCCAATGATCTTAGAATCAAACTCTTTAGCTTTCTTATATATCTCTTCCCTAATATCAATATACTTCTCCAACTCCTCAGCTTCTGTTAAACCTGCACTTACGGGTATAGAAGATTGTTCTACGACACCATTATGAACTTCACCATGAAGAGATTCCAAGCTAGTCTCCAAAGTAGAAATCACCATACCAGCTTCCTCAGCCGTGCGTATTTCGGAGAGAGGGTGAGTGGTTGCCAACTCTTTGAAGCTGTAGATTATGTTTTAAGGTTAATAATAGTTACAAGGACAAAAAAAAAATAGGGGCTATATAATCACAGCAATTTGAATACAAAATTGAGAGAATATTCTCTAAAAACTCTACCAAAAGAGCAAGATAAAACACAAAGACCAGAGCATCAGAGCCATCTCTTCATAAAACTCAAAAAAAATTAAGCGTTGCAGAAATTATATCATCAAAGACCAGATCTGTAACAATCATGTATGTAATAAACTGATTAGGATTAGTACAGATTTTAGTAAAACAAAATTAGAAGATATCACAGGAATGAGTGATGCATTAGAGGGTGAATAAAAAAACAATTGCAGCTGCAAAATGGGCATATCAGCATACAAATGGAATGGCAAATCGCCTAATAATAGTTTAATTACCAGTTAAAATAGCGATCTAGTTGCTGAATTGGATTCTCCAAAATTCTGGTATAAATCATGGCCAGATTACTCCATGCTTGATGAGACTCCTCATATCTAATGTACTCATCCCACAACTGGTATGACAGATAATCTGTGCCAACATATGCCAGTCCACGTTCAAACAGCCTGAAAGATAAGCATAAATTATAGTCTAATAAATAACAGTCTAATCAAAAGTAAAAGTCAAAAACTAATAAGTTCATACCAAAAAAATAAATAAATAAATTATAGTCTAATCAAAAGGGAAATCGGTATCATGTTGAGGCCCCAATAATTAGAAAAAAATAATGAAAGCTAAATCTCACTAGACTCATGAAATTATACTAGTTTCAATGACAAACGAATATATAATATTAAGTACCTTCGGATAATATCAGGATCTTCATATGTCAAAATTGCAAAAGTACAATAATGCAGCCAAATTTCAACAGAGTAGGTGACTGCTAGAACAGCTCGTTCATACACATCCACAACTTTGTTGACACTGTCCAAACGCCCCTCATGATCAGCATATTTCTTCCAGTATCCATAACATAGGGGAAACTCAGCTAAGAATGCATCATAAACTTTCCGAATTTTGACAACGTCATTCTGCAGATAATTTTTTTAAGATTGACATCAATTGAACTGATAAAATAGAATGAACTTGAATGAAAAATCAGAAAAGACAAGTAAATCCAACTAAACAGACTATAAAAGCTTGAAACACAGTTGCCCAGTCCTAAAATGCACGGTACTGATTGGTGCAAATAAAGACAAATCCATAAACTGAATATCTATTGGACAAGAACAAAAAGGGCAGCCCCGTGCACGAAGCTCCCGGCAATGCGGGGTCCCGGAGAAGGATCTATTGAATGCAGTCCTGCTTTGCAAAAGGTTGTTTTCGAGACTCGAACCTGTGACTTCTAGGTCACACGGCATCAACTTTACGGTTGCGTCAAGGCTCCCCTTCATCTATTGGACAAGATCAAAAGAGTAATATTTTTCAACAACAAGCATTCATATGGTTATTGTGTGCTTGATTTATTTCTTCTTTTTAGCACAAGTTCCTGCTTGAAGCACATACGGAGCTAGTTTATATATTAAAACCCCATATTTGGTTAATTTGAACCAACGATAAAAATTCCGTTCCGTGCCGCCCGGCATGGACGATTTTTACTGTTCCGCCGCAACACCGAAATCGGCACAGTCAGCGCCAAAATTTCGTGTCATGGCGTGCGTCACGCGACGGAAGGAATCGCGAATTGCCGACAAACGGAATCGCTGCGTGCGTCGCGCGACAAAAAAAAACGCGACAGGAGGAATCGATTTGATTCCTCATGTCGATCGATTAATCAAAAAAAATCCCTATATAATATAGGGAAGGCAACAACGAAGACAACCGGCAAGCGATCGATAGCTGGGAGACAGCGGCGAGGCGACGACGAGGCAGCAACGAGGCGACAGCAAGGGCGGCGACCACTCTGGACAAGTATGGTTTCAATTTCACCTAAATGTGGGCGGAGGAGACGACGAAGGCTTACCGAAGGCATCGCGGGATGCCGCCGGAAGCGTCTCTGGACCCGGTGGTGCCTCCGACCATCTTCGCAAAAGCCATGACCGCATCGAAGCCTCGGAGGAGTCGCAGGCGCTGCTGGAGGCGTCGGGAGATGCCTCCGGAAGCGTTGTCGGAGGCCTCTAGCGCCGCCGGACGCGTCGCCTGACGCCTCTGGCGGCACCAGACGCCTCCGGTGTCACGCGTCTACTCGTGGTGTTTCTGTTCATTAGAAACACCGCGGCGCCGGAGTCGTCCAGTGACGCCTCCGGTGTCGTCAGAAGCGTCGTCGGACGCCTCCAGC
>JBBUKS010000021.1:5701110-5712267 GCA_038050645.1 Hedychium gardnerianum
GGCTAATTCCTTTGATGTCATCAATAGTATATCCAATTACCTTCCAATGCAAACTCAGTTCTCTGATTAATTTTCTTGTCTCTGTTTCATTTAGGTTTGCATTGACAATTACTGGAAATGTAGAATTTGGCCCAAGAAATTCATACCTAAGATTAGAGGGTAAAGACTTGAGTTCAATCTGAGGTGGCCTAATTCCTAGTTCAGTTGAGGTACATTCCAATGCCCTTATTTGCTCATAATATGGAGTTATGCCATAAACTTCATCTAGACCTTGATCAATTTCTTCATCTTGGTTAAGGTAATCAATCCACTCTTCATTTGGTTCATGGTCCTGCCACACCAAGATGGAAGTTCTCCTCTTTGTTATCCTGTTGTTCCAAGCTTAGATATGGCTCCTTATTTTGTACTTCAAAAATTTGTAGTGAGGGAGTCATTAAATTTTCTCCTGACCAGTCGTTGATGTCCGTTATCATCCTGTCAATTAGATCATGTACTTCTCTTAGATTTTTGTTCATAAGAGAACCTCCTACAGCTAAATCCAACTAAGTCTTATTCAGGAATGATAACCCAATATAAAATATGTGGATGATCAACTATTCTTCCAATCCATGATGTGGACATTGTTGGAGCAAGGTCAAGTATCTGTCCCATGCTTGGCACAATGGCTCTTCATCTTCTTGCTCAAAGTTCAAAATTTGATTCCTTAGTTCGATTGTCTTTCTTGGTGGAAAATACTTGATCAAATATTTTCACTCTATTTCTTCCCAAGTGGTAATACTTTTGGGTGGCAGAGTGTTTAACCAAGTTCTGGTTGTACCTTTGAGACTGAAAGGGAAGGCCAATAATAGAATAGCATCTGTGGAAACCCCTTTATATTTTATTGTACTGTAATACTTGAAGAATTCCATAAGATGTAGGTAAGGATTTTCAACATAAAATTGTGAGCTTGTATTTGTGGGGGATCAATGAGACTTAATTCTCTTACAGATTTCAGGGCTACATATTCCTTCAAAGGCCTATGTACCATGGTGAAGATTATTCTGAAAAGAAAATGGGAAACAAGAATGAAATGTGATATATAAAATTAAATTACAATATTTTTGGATTATCTATAAATAAACAAAAAGAAACTATTCACATGTAAATAAAATGCATATTTTATTAACAAAAAGAAAAATGATCTAGGCTAACTAAATCACTAATCACTAATGTTAATCTCGAATAATCCCCGACAACGGTGCCAAAAACTTATTTTCGTACCGCAAGTGCACGATGATGTCGTCAATTAATAAAAGATATCGAACCCACAAAGATTGTGGACTAAGCACTAGTGATTTGGTGAAGGAAGTTAGCTAGACTAATCGAATTGTGAGATTGTGAACTTAAGAGAGAGAGATTTATTTAGGAGAGTGAGAGAGAGAAAGACATCTAGGTCCAAGTGATGTGTGAGGATTGGTTTGGGAGTGATTCTACGCTTTCGACTTCACTATGAGGTTAGATAATGTCCCTATAACATAATCATCACCTACTTCTCAACAATACTCCTATGAACTAAGGTAAACTCTTATGTTAAGGTCTTTTAACATAGTTCATACATCATCCACACATGATAGATACTCCCTAATCCTAGAATACACGAGATCTACTCCATAGAATGGGGAACAAAACACAAAGATATGAAAATAGACATTCAAGCCAAAATCTATGAGGAAGAGGGAAAGAATGCTTAGGCCGATCAGAATCTTGGTCTTTCGAAGTCTTCTCCTTCCTTGGATGATGATGGATCAGAGCAATCATCCTCGAATCGTTAGAAAGATCGTCGGAAGATGAAGTGTGAAAAACCTAGGGTTCTCCCAAGAAGGGAAGAACCACCTCCCCAAGAGAAAAGGGAAAATACCCCTTTTATACTAGTGAGGCACGACCCAGGTCAAATATGGCACACGACCATGTCTCTGAGACATGGTCGTGTCTTGAGGCTATGATGGTAGGAGGCACGACCATATCTGGGAGACACAACCTAGTGTTCAGGAAGGACTGCTAGGGTCATACGGTCATGTTTGGGAGACACGATCATGCCTTGAGTATGCCCAGACTACTCACATGGTCGTGTTTGTGAGACACGGTCGTGCCTAGTCTTTCTTCACTAGTGACACATGGCCATGTCTGGGAGACAAGACTGTGCCTTGCTCCTACTTCTCTTGAGCCACACCTTGAACATGGTCGTATCTGGGAGACACGGCCAGAGTTTTTCCTTGCTTCTTGGCTTCCTGCTATGCTTTTTGCTCTATTGTACTGCTTTTCTCTCCATAGAAGTTTCATTTAGCTCCAAAATGCATCCTGTAGATGAAAACACAAGAGGAGCATATCTCCGAACAATATGGAGTAAAAAGCATGATAACATATTAAAATGAGGTGCAATAGTATAGATCATGTCAATGAAATATAATAAGATGTGCGCCAAACAATGCATAAAATGATATGTAATCTATGCACATTAGCACACACTTAGGGCGGAAGGAAGTCATTTTATACCAGTCATCTCTAGGGCTACATGCATTGTCAACCCAATTTTTCGTTACATTCATTTAGCAATGAAACATACATTTTTTGAACAAAGTAAAAATGAAGGGACTGTGTGTAAATGTGAATTATTTTGTCTATGGGCCATGACTGAGAATATTAATGTCAATACAGGATTTCATTTTGTAGAACACCTAGTGAGGCTAGGAAGATTTTTTTTCACTAGTCTGATCATTTTGGGAGGGTTACTTACTCGTATAGCGGTTATCTTAGGTTGTGATTTAGAAGAATTAGAAATGGTGAAAAATACCCCCGAGATTGATATTGACCTATGTTTAGTTATACGAATGATAAAAAAGGATGGAAATGGACACAGTCTTATTTTGAAAAATCGATTCCCTTTACTTTTGCCAAATCATGAATTGACCACCATTCGAATCAATGAAAATTGGTGATTGTTAAATGCCTATAAACAACCCTTGCATATAGAACCCTCCATTCACATGCCTTCAAGTAGCAATCCTCTTTCAAAGTTTAAATTTTCCGAATTTCACTCTATTTTAAATACCTTTCATCACGACCATACTATACAACAAAACCTATTAGAGCAACATAAATTTATGTCGGATGAATAATTTCAATATATGCGAGATCATTTCAACAGAGAGGAAGAGTTATTTAAAGAGATCATTTATTTCATGGAAGTCCAATGGAATAATTGGAAGAAACAAGAGGATTTTCGGGATATAATGAGACAAACTCATATAGAAATTGTCTCTATGTACCATTATCACAAACACTTGAAAAACAAGGGTTGAGTGCCTGTACTATATGGATTTGAAGGATTTCTGATTATGACCCTACACCACCTCATTGATTTCATTTAGACAATGAAATGTCGAAGTATGGGGGAGAGTTGTACATATGCACATAGTTTAGTTTTGTTCTTGCATTTGTTTGATTTAGTTTGTTTCAGTTTTATGGCATGTTGGTTGCACCACCATCACATTTTAGCATGACTTGTTATTCTTGCAAAAATGTTAGCATGCTCTTATCTAGATTTTTATGTATTATGATATATGTGCTAGTATGTTTAGTGGACTACTTCTTCCTATCCATAGTAGCATGAAATGAGTATGTTTC
Organism: Hedychium gardnerianum; assembly: GCA_038050645.1. Lineage (NCBI taxonomy): Eukaryota > Viridiplantae > Streptophyta > Magnoliopsida > Zingiberales > Zingiberaceae > Hedychium > Hedychium gardnerianum. The sequence goes on from JBBUKS010000021.1 coordinate 5,704,774, forward strand.
TAATTGTATGAGTTTGAAAATTAGCCTAGTCTTAGGATCTCTTTTATACTATGCTTGACTTTAATAGTTGATATATCTAAAAACAGTCATGATTCATAGAACTAGATTAATACTTGTGTTTCTAAGGTGATTTCTCAATTATATTTTGGTTACTAGAGAAACTCAGATCACGTCAACTCATTTGGAAAAATATAAAACCCTTTACCTATAGTGCTATATAATGCTAAATAAAAGCACACCAAAATAAAAATAAAAATAAAATATAATAAAATAAAATGATTGAATAAGGGTATAAAAATATTTGTCGTGAGTAGAAACTAACAAGTTACCCCTTTGAGACTGAGTTAGGTTATTGGAAAAATAACTGTTAAGTTTCTCATGATCTTAGCTATCCTTTGAGACCTTGAGTAATTTGAGAAAGATGAATCATGTGTGTGGTAAGTAAGTGTCTATCACCGGGAGCACAAGAAACACGATTAGATGATAATTTAACTAGGCTTGAGAGTTGATACTTGAAATGTTAGGCCACTTTTTTGCACCGAGCATAGAGAACTATTACTTAGGTCATTCTTAAATAAATTATTGTATCATGCTCACCAATGAAACTATAGGATAGGATTAACATGAACCACTAGAGATTATGATGTACTTCATTGCCACATGGATATGGATTATAAGTTTTTCCTTGAGGACAAGCAAAGGTTTAAGTCTGGGGTGTGATGTGCATAGATTATATATGTTTTTAGACACTTTATGATGCACATCTACTTACATTTCATTCATTATGATCTACATTATCGCATCTCATTTTATCATATTATCATGCTTTTTACTCCACTTTGTTCGGAGATATGCTCCTTTATTTTCATTGATAGAACGCGTTTTAGAGCAAAATAGAGCTTAAATGGAGAGCTTAGCAAAAAGTAGAGTGGAAAGAAGATCAAAAAGCAGAGTAGACAAGGCCAAGGCCTTTGGCCGTGCCATCCAGGCACAGTCTTGCCTCAACCCCAGTAGGAACTAGGCCATGGTCGTGCCTTCCATGCACGACCGTGTGAAACTTCTGGGAGACCTCAGCCAGGGGCCATGGTGAAAAGGCATGGTCGTGCCTTACATCTAGGGTCTTCTCAGTCAGGGTCATGCCATCCAGACATAATCATGCCTCTAGCCTGCTAAATCTCAACCTCTAGTCGTGCCTTCCAGGCACGACCGCGTGTCCAAAAGGTAGGGGTCATGCCCCTGCCTATAAAATGGGATATTTTTTCCCCTTTGTGAAGAGGAGGGTGTTCTTCCCTTCAAGGGAACCCACAAGGTCCATCCACCACCATTTTCTAGGGCACTCCTCCAATGATCCGAGGCTATTTTCTCCGCTCTGTCCATCATCCAATCAAGGAGAGCGCTCCCGAAGACAAATATTTCATCCAGTTAAGCATTTCTTCCCTCTTTCTTTAGATTAGCGGTGTAGAATGTTTACTTTCTTGTCTTCGTGCATTCTTCCCTTGTTTATAGAGTAGACACTTTGCATTCTAGGATTAGGAAGTAACTATGAACAATTAGAATATGTTCATCTCCTTATCCTCCATACTTACTCATAGATGTTTACTTCTTCCTATCCAAGAAGTCTTAGGATCTCTTTCATTTATGATGTATGAACTATGGATATGCTAATTTCATTATTTCTATGAGATGTTTACTTCTTGCTCTATGTGTGTCGTGCACTATATATGTTTTACAAAATGTGTATGTGACTAATGCATGTAAATGTGAAGGATTTGTTCCTATTTTAAGATGGCTACTAGATTGGATAGTCGGGAGATCCTTAGTGACAAAGGATACTCATTCAATCAAACTTACTATGCCCTTGGTGACAAAGGGAATCGATACTTACCAATTTCTAGAGTCAAAAGACCTTGAAATAGGAACTAATCTTTTGCTACATATGAGTAAGTATGGAGGATAAGGAGATGAACATATTCTAGGGACATTATCTAGCATCATAATAAAACCGAAATCCTATAATCGCTTCCCAAACCATTTTTTCCCAACTCTCTTGCATTCATTTCTTCTTGGACCTTGACCTCTCACACTTTGTCTCCCTCGCTCTTTCTTAAGTTCACAAGCTTTCACCAACAATTCGATTAGTCTAGCTACTTGCTTCATAGACTCATTAGTGCGTTAGTCCTCAGTCCCTGTGGGATAAATAATCTTTTATATTACTAACGACATAACCATGCACTTGCAGTGACGTAAACACGCGGTTGATTCAGATTGGATAAACGTCTAGTTGATGGCACCCAAAAAGCCTTTTATGCCCTAGGAAGAACTTTATAAAAGTAACTTCAACTAGATCATTCAAATCATCTATTATCCTAGTCCTCTACCGTTCTGTGATAAAAGAAAAGCAACAAGGTTTTGCTCATGCGACCAAGGAAGCGCAAGGAGGAGTGTGTGGCACTCAAGAGCTTCCGACCCAAATCGATGACACTTTGTTTGTATTACAAGCCATACTTTATTTCTATATTCCTTGTTCTTGTATTTAACTTGTAAGCAGTTTCTATGCTTCTAGAAAAGTTCTGGAATGGAGAAAAATAAGTGGACGGGCACCTCTCGTGATTAGGCCTTGGACGTACTGACCCTAAGGGTTGGAAACCAAGAAAACCGTCGGTGTTCCTTTTCTTGTTCTACATTATTGTTACTACTAATAACAACTTTGATAGAATGAACGAAAGAACAAATGAAAAGACTAGAGTAAGTGAGAATTGAGATTCACCCCCCCCCTCTATTTTATGCATCGATCCTAAACTTATTAGTTTATTGAATATTTATTTCCTTCTTTACTTAGATATGAATCTAGTCTATGCTAATCTACTTGGATCAGTCAACCAAACTATCCTATTTGGTCGACTGAACCCTTCGATCAACCAAAGACTCTATTTTTCTACAAAACAAAATTAGCACAATAACAATAATAATAATCTTACAAAATAGAGTTAGAAATATATAATTATGCATGAGTTAATTTGACATTTAGAACTGTATGATCTCAACTTAGCAACCTCCATTGGTTTTTTTTAGTCGGATCAATGCATAAGGTTGTCCCAACTAGGACACATCCTTACTGCCTTTCATAATAAAAGGTCTCTCTAAGTCTTATCTTACTTACTCGCTAAACATCCAATCTCGCTGACCTGTTTTGACTTCTTCTTTTGACCAGTGTCCGATCGACCCACTATGACTTTCCTTACTTGATGTCTTGTCTAGCTAACCCATAAAGTGCTCTGCTAGATCGACTTATTTGGTTTTCTCCCTGATGTCTGGTTCTTTTGATCCACTAAGACTTCTTTGCCTAGTGTCTGATCCTCTCGACCCACTAGGTTTTTCTAATGCCTAATGTTCAGTCTTCCTGACCCATTAGGACTTTGCTTGTTAAGTGACACACTTAACTCACATATTAACACATAATGTCTAATTTTAACCCTTTACTAGATATCAAAATACAAGTTTAGTTATCGATGATGACTGCACCAACAATCTTTCCCTTTTTTGATATTTGACAACACAATTTTAAAGTTAGTAAAAATATACCTTTCTTTTATCAAAGTTTAACATACTTTTTAACTAAACGTAACTTTTGCACAAAGCTATTATACTTGAATCAAGATCAGAAAGATTTGTTAACTTAAACTTGTATCACAGTGTTAGGTTTAAGTTAATCTAGATCAAGACTTGATAACTTTAACAACTTAAACTCTAGCAAAAATGGTAAATAATCAGTTTATGCTTTAAGTTGAAAGTTTAATTAAACTTGATATAACTAACTTAAAATTAACTTCAATCTAATTCTAAGTTCTAGTTCAAACTTATTTCAAAGTTTATTTTTCTCTCTACTCAACTTTAAACTAATCTCCCCCCCCTTTTAACACACATCAAAATAGGGATCATTGCAAAATTTTCAAAATAACTTGAAAACAATTTTCAAACTTTATAACCATTTTTGAAAAAAAGTATTTTCAAAGCAATAATGCATTTTTCCAATGCTAAAATACATTTAAAAATTATTCTCATGACAATAATGTATACAAAATATTTTTCAATACAATACTGCATTTTTCAAAATATTTTTCCAATGCAATTTTTAGAAATAATTTTTAAGGAAAAATGCATTTTCAGTAATATTTTAAAGATAATAAAGCATTTTTAGAGATATTTTGAAAAATCGAAGGAATTTTCAAATGATATTCTAATGTATTATGTTTAGCGATATGGGTCAAGTATTGCAAACCATCGGATGAATGCAGATTGTTGTAGAATTCAAACAATAGTCCCTCATTTATGTTGCATTCACAAAATACAATTGACTTCAACTTGTAATATTGAATGATTCAGATGACATCCAAACAATGATTCAGATGACATCCAAACAATGCTTATGGAAGAACTGTTGATCAATCGACTGACTCGGAATAAGTTTGAATTTATGGTTGTTGAATGCTTGTTGGAGAGAAGTTTTTGGAAAGCGAGAATCGATTGTAGATTGAGGGCAGGATGAACCCTCACCAGACACAATATGCTTTTGCTTTTTTCTAAGGGAATAAATGATAGTGCATCAAAAATGCATGAATGACAAGATGTATGATGCATGAATGAAGTGCAAAATGAAATTGACTAGAAAATTTGACATGGAAAAGTAAGAAAACAAAAGAGACTAGGGTTTAGGGCTTTACTTTGGTTTCATTTGAGACTCAAGGATGTGAGTATGGTCCTTAAGAGAAGGCTGGGCTAGCACAAGTTCGCTGGGGAAGGAGCTGTCGCTGGAGACAAACCTTCACCCTAGTTTTACGGACACGTCCAATAAGCAACAACTGAGAGATGGAGAAGAAAAATGGTGAGAGCCCAAAGGAATGCTTGGTATAAGGCTTACCGGAGTGAGGAAGATCGTTAGGGAAGGCACTGGAGGAACGCCGGAGAAGAAAGGAAACAAACGACACAGACGACGAGAGAGTCGGAGGATTATGGCTCAAGAGAGAAACATGTATATGAATCGATTAGTTAGGGCACAAGGTTTACAATCGTGCCTACTAATCAATTGGTGAGACCACCCACTAATAGATTGGTGTGGTTTAATCGATCAGCGCAATCACTTCAGCTCGGTTCTGTGCTCGGGAGATTTAACACCAATCGATTGCTCCGATCAATTGGGATATCCTAATCGATCAACGCAATCAATTTGGTGCAACTTTCTACTCATGAAATATATCACCAATTGATTTGTTTTAATGATCAATCGATTGGTACAACCAAAGAATCGTGACCCAAACTGAATTGATTGCCCAATCAATTCGAGCTAATTCTATGGTAATCACAGAAGCACCAATCAATTTAATCGATTGGCATGGTTCAATCGAACCGCGTGATCAATTCAGCATAGTTCTATGGATGAAATGAAATTACCAATTGATTAATATTACTGATAAAGCCTAATAAGCCCCATTTTTGTCCTAGTTCATGCCATCTTTCACGGTTAACATCTTTACACATGTGTAGGAAGTGTGGCTAAGATTAATATGTGAATTCAAGTGTGTTGGGATGGTTGATTATGATTTTCTTTCAACGAAATGTCGCATCATGATCTTTGTACCAAATACACATTAACTATGTATTGGTCTTCCCCATGAATGGTCAAATCAATGATTAAAAAAATTCAACATTCGTGTTCAAAGAAATGCATCATAACAAGCATTATGAATAAGAAGATTGTTCTTAGCATCTCACACCCATCTAGATATGTCAAAAGCACAACAAGATAAATCTTATGTTCTTGTGAGATGCAATTGAAGGTAAAATGAATTTTAATGGGTTTCATTCTTGAAGTGAGCATGAAGAATAGTTAGTTCATTCTACTAAGCACATTCCCATTTCCCGTTGTAAATAACTAAATTCAGTTTTGGGGAGGGGTTTAGTAAAAATATCAGCTAAGATTGATTTGGACTCAACATAACTAAGGACAATATCGCCTCTAGCCACATGATCTCAAATAAAATAATGTTTTACTTCAATGTTCTTTATTCTTGAATGATGAATTGAATTTTTGGTCAAGTTTATGGTACTCACATTATCACAAAAGACTTGTAAATTTTTGTAGATGAGTTTATAGTCCTCTAAAGTGTGAGTCATCCTTAACAATTGTGATACACACTCTCCCATAGCTATATATCCAGCTTCGGTTATAGAGAGTGTTATACAATGTTATTTTCTACTTGACCAACTTACTAAAGAAGATCCTAAATATTGGCATCCACCACTAGTGCTTTTTTGATCCAATTTGCATCCGACATTATCAAAATGAGAGTATCCCACAAGATTAAAAATTTCGGTTCTAGAATACCATAAACCTACATTTTTAGTTCCCTTTAGGTATGTAATGATTCATTTGACGACACATAAGTGTGACTCCTTGGCATATATCTTGTACACATACCCATGACGAATAAGATATCAGGTCTACTAGCCATGAGATAAAGTAGACTACCTATAACACTGCGATATAATGTTGGATCAACTTCTTTTCCTTCAAGATCATTATCTAATTTTGTGTTAGTGGTCATAGGAGTAGATATTTCTTTAGCGTTTTCCATTCTAAAGTTTTTGAAGATTTCTTTTGTATATTTAGATTGATGAATGTATATTCCTTCTTTAGTTTGCTTAATTTGTAGTCCTAGGAAAAATGTTAACTCACTAACTAAACTAATTTTAAATTCACTCTCCATGTGATTTATGAACTCATTGAGATAATCTTTGTTTGTGGAACCGCAAATTATGTCATCCACATATACTTGGGCCACAAAAATGTCAACTCCACTATTTTTTCAAAAATAATGTAGAATCAATTTTCCCTCTGTGAAATCCTTTAGACACTAGGAATGTTAAAAACCATTCATATTAAGCTTGAGGTGTTTGTTTTAGCTCATATAATGTTTTTTTAAGCTTATACGCGTGGTTTGGAAAATCTAAATTTTCAAACCCCGGTGGTTCCTCAACATAGACTTCTTCTTTAATAAAACCATTTAAAAACATTGACTTCACATCCATTTGAGACAATTTAAAACTTTTGTGAGCAGTGAATGCTAACTGTTAGGATCTTGAGCGCAAAGCACAATACATACGCAGCGGAATAAAATCAAGATCCCCCAGAAGATCCATTAGAAGGAAACCCGTATACTAAGGGATTATTAGAGTTATACCTTTGTTGCATAAGCTACGTTCTCTCGACAACAACTTTGGTTCTTGTTGGATCTCAGCACGATCAAGTGTTTGCGTCTCTTTCGGTATCCACACGAACACGCTCCATCCGTCTCACGAACTCACAAACTTGGAGAAGAAAATCACCTAAGGTTGTGCTAGCAACCACACAAGGGATTTTGGCCAAGGAAGAAGAAGGAGAAGAAGAGAGCAAGAGAAATTCAAAAATTCTCATGAAAAGTCTCATTTTGAAACCTT
>JBBUKS010000021.1:5712367-5728701 GCA_038050645.1 Hedychium gardnerianum
ATATATCAGGTTTGATAGTCCCCGTGATTTACCTCCTCCGTGTTAGTCCTGGGAAGGGCTGGCGAGAGCGCTAGGGGCGAGCGTTTCGCCTTTTGCCACCATATATATCGGGTTTGAAAAATAAGTTCAAACTCATATCCATTAAGTCAACCTGATCTGCTTGCCTTAAATTTGATTCAAGACCAAACCATGTTGGTTCAAAATCAAACCACCTTGGTTTAATAACTAAACCTATTTTAATTAAAATCAAACCACTTTGGTTTATAATTAAACCAAAGAAGGTCCAACTCGTCTTTAAAAGACGTGGTTCATCCGCACTTCCGTTGCACCAAACCCTTTCCATATTTTCCCTTCGTCTGGTCCAACCAGACTTAGTCTTTCTCAATCTTAAAATTTAATTCTCAAACTTATTTTAAGTCTCTCGGATGAACTCATAGTGTGTGTGATCTTGTAGGTTCCCAATTTATGTTGGTCGTCCATAATTAACTATTAATTATGGAATGATCATGAGTGACACCTACATCATGATCCCCAATTAATCAAAAAATCACAGTTGATTCCATAACAGTTTTGAACCCTTCAACAGCTATAGTGAGTCGTGCCTCGTTCCTTTCACTCGTCTTATACCCACTTGGTTCAGGACATGATCTATGTGTCAGTCACCACTAGACTGACTACGTCACACCTAGCCCAAGTTATACTTCCTTGTCCTATGGATTCAAATTATTCAAATATGTGTCCAAGAGTATCATACTCTTGACATGTATTGCTTTGTGGGTTATCAAATTCTGACAAGTGGTCATAGGATATACGTCTCATTATGTAAAGAGCGGTGAATCCTCTGTGGGTTATCAAATACCTTCTGGCAACTTCGAACTTATACCCAATCATCTCGGGTCCACACCTCTAAAGAGATGCTTGCTTAAGATGTTATAGTATAAGTCTCCATGACGAAGATGATTTGAATACCTCAAGTTGAAGGAAACTTGTCATGCTCCAGAGGTATACTTGCCCATTGATACGGACGATACCCTCTAGTGACAATTACATATACAACATAATATGAGTCCACAAAACTCAGTACCAAACACAACCATGCAATATAGGTAATGTAAACCAAATAGAGTAAGAAAAATATGAGGTCTTCCCAACCATGAAAATCCAAGGACATAATTGTTAGTCGGCTCGGCTTGAAACACTAAGTACATAACAGATAAAACCCAAAAGTCTAGATATGACTAAATTATTACAACCCTAGTATAATAAATAAATGCGAAAGCATAAACAAACCAAAGCGATAAGGAGAAAACCAAAGCTCGATGTGAATGGGAAGGCATGTACAAATATCTTCCAAGTGACCAAAACAACATATACCTGCTAACCTAGAAACAATAATGGAAACCAGGGGTGGTGAGTACAAAAGAAGAAATACTCAGGAAGTAAAATAAGATAGTGCATGAACAATAAAGTAAATAGGGATTCAAAGGTATACAGTCTCAAAGGAGGAATATATTCACCAATTAGAAGTACACACTAGTATGCCTCTACTACACAAGTACCTTACTCAACTGCATATAGTATCATGAATAGTGCTAGTAATAATCAACATGGGTACAACCTCTCACACGCATGTACCATCAATAATCAATATAAGTACAACATATCATATGCATATATCGGTAAAGGTAACAGTATTAGGTCTCGTATGTGGGGACAATGCTCCACCATAAATACAGATGACCAAAACACCCAACTCTTAGTTGTGGACTACAAGAGAAATGCTCTACCACTGATACTCATGGGTAGTCCGAAATGTCAAGGTCCCTGTCTGCGAGAGAAACTCTCTACCACGAATGACCTCCTGGGCAAATAGGAGATAGCTATCTAGCTATGGGCTGCGGGAGAAACTCTCTACCACGTATGACCTCGTGCGCAGCCCAGGATATAACAACCCAAATAACGGCATGTCTACGACTAGCTCACATCCGAAAGGAGCCCTGATCGATTACACATGCATCTCTGTGAAGCTATGACTAGCTCACACCCAAAGGGAGCCCTGATCGATAGTACACATGCATCAGCCATGCTACGACTAGCTCACACCCGAAGAGAGTCTTGATCGGTAGCATACATGCAACCGCGATGCTACAACTAACTCACACCCGAAGGGAGCCCTGATCAATAACATACATGCAATCGCGATGCTACGACTAGCTCACACCTGAAGGGAGCCTTGATCGATAACATCATGCATCACCGTGATGGTAGGAAGACAAGTAATTATACCATCACATATCTAAACAAATGTACTCAACTACATCCATAAAGACATACCAATCATAATACACGTCACACGCATGTTTATAACCACAATTCAGATATGATAGTCACTAACATGATGCATCACCTAGAATACATGACACACACATGTTTACACCTACAACCATACACATACGACACATGCTACAATTTTTGGAGTACACGACACACACGTGTCCACCACACAATCAAAAATATGTAATAAATGCTACATCATTATTTGTACACATCACACACGTGTTCACATCTATAAATCATGATTAATATATCACATCTTACATTATCCTATGTACACGCCACACACGCATACATAACTACATGGCATAAATAAACTAAAACTAACATGTGAACAAAAACATACGCCACACGCATGTCAAACAATGACATGATTATCCAATCATAAGTATGTTCCTATTGTGCACACCACACACGTGTACATACTACGGAATATGAAAACAATAGAGACTGTATGCATATAATCAGATCAACTCAAAGTACAAGAAGATAAGTATCAAACTCAAGTAGAAATACAACTAGAGTTAAAGTAAATTCAACTACCTAATCAAAGTATCATATCATGCACTAAGGTCAATGTATAAAAGAAAGCTAGGGAAGAAATATCCGCCTTAAAATAGTAGAATGCCAAAAGTCCTCAAACTCGATGCTCCATCTCGAATTCGAATCCTATAGGTAGAAATACGAAAACTGCATAAGTACCAAATGACTACAAAACTCACTAACTAGCTTAATTATATGAATTAATCATCTAATTAACCCTATTCAGCTATCTACCCCATCAACAAACTTTAATCAATAATTCATTCATAATTCCCATAAATTCGTAATTAATCAAATCTCCACCCAAATCAATGATGGGATTCCAATTAACCCAGGAACATGGAGAAATCAACTTTTAACAACAACCGATCAATCTAATCCACTAAATCGAGATTAATATCATTATCAATGATCTGACTCCTCCATAATGTTCCTCAAATCTGATAGTACATAAACAAAAATGAAGGAATAGAACTAATATGGAAAAGAAATTCGTTACCTACGACTTCTCTTTCGACAGTACAATGGAATGGTGTAGGCGAGGGAGGGCCGGCAGTTGCGGTTGATCATATATAGCAACACCTAGTGAGGCAGGGGCAGATCATGATAGTTACCACAATTGCTCAAAGCCGAGGCAAGTCATACCACTATGGTGGCTGGGGCAGTGGCATCACTGGACTAGCCTCACACGATGTAAGGGAGCGATGATGAAGAGGGGCGGCAGTGATGGCCGTCGACTGGGACTGTCAACAAGTCAGCGGCTATGGTGGTAGCTCCGGTGAGGTGGCTTCCAGATCTGGAGGGGTTGGCCAGCGGCACAGGGATGGCCGGAGTAGGCCTACGTTTAGCCAGAGCAAGGATGGCAAGGAATCAAATCCGCCCTTATAGTGGTGACCGACGACACTGGGGTGGCCGACAATGCCGTAGTGGCCAGATTTGACCTAAGTGGCCAATCTGGCCGGAGCAGAGGAAATGGGGCTGGTCGGTGGAGATCTCTAGAGGATAAGAGGAAGAGGAGAAGGTAGATCGAGCATGGTCTCTCTCCAATCACGATCTCCGTAGTTGTGCCTGGTGGTGGCCAGTGCTGAGGGCAGCAACGTCGGGTGAAGGCCGGGGAAGGATCAGCTAGAGATAGGGGAAGAAGAGAGGGACATCTGAGGGCCTGGCCTAGGGCTGGCTACAGTGGCCAGCAACGACGATCTACTGACCTCAGTTGGTGGTGCTGGTCGGAGCTTCGCTTCCATCAGCAAGAATCGGAGCATCGGAGGTGGAGGTCGGGTCGGCGGCGTGTGAGGGAGAAGAAGCGGGGAGAGAGAATAGGGAGAAAGAGGGTGAGTTAGGGATTAAATAGGTCTAGGCAATTAAACCCTAAGTCCTTAATCGATTAAACTTAGGTTAAACCAATTAATCATCTCCCCATCTTTATATTAATTCATATTAATCCCAAAAACCTCCCATAAATTTAAATAAAATTATATAATGTTATTCCTCAAATAACACTTATTGTTTTATTATTTACCATATTTAACAAAACTTGCACTTAAACTGCAATGAGATCTTCATTGACATATCCATATATGTAAAGAACCATATAAAGTCTCATAACATGTCACTCCAATGAACTAGTTACCTTTAACTAGCATCCACATTTAACTCTCGACATCCAAATATCTCTAGCCAGTGAGGAATAGCTGCTTGGATAAACTAAGGAGTATAACACGTGCTAGTTTCTCATAATCGATGATGTCTGAACTTATCAATTCAATGACTAAGGAATATTTCAATACATTCATAATTACACATGTAGAGATGCTCAATAATTGTGATTCAATCACAAGTTCTCTCACACTATGAATTATATTGCAGACATTCAGTAAGTGAGTTTAAGATCCAATCATACACATAAAAAATATGCACTCAAATAGTAAATTATTTATTTATCCAATAAATAATACATACCATAAGGCGATTGCCTTAGGATATCTCCCAAATATAATAGACTGCCTATGAGACTCATTCGTGGTAGCATGTTGTTCTTCGTAGTCAGTAGGCTCACAGTTAGTAGCTAGATAGCTATGTACACACCCTGAATGTCCATGAGACTCATTTGTGGTAGTATGTTGTTGCGCGCAGTCAGTACTTGTTATATGTTTGTTATGTGATTGTTTGATGCATAATTTGAATGTATAGTGTGTACACCCGATTTAGTTTTCATATTGATCAGGTTAGTAGATGGTTATGTTGATACTTCTATTTTGTTAGTCGATAATTATGTTGGTGCACTTATTTATGTTAGTTAGTAATATTATCTGAGACTGCTCCCTTTGACTCTTTACACTAGGTAGTTCATGCACTATCTTTTTATACCAATTGAGTATTTTGTACTTACTACTCCTTGTTTTTTTATTGACTTTCAGGTTAATAGGTAGAGGATGTGTCGTGTTGCTCAAAGGTCCTGGCTGTCGATCCCATATCATTTCGAGATAGTTCATTTTTCGTTTGCTTTATGATTTGGTTTTTCAGTTGATTTTCTTTAGTATATATTATTTGATATTTGTCTCTGTCTCATTGGTTTCCGTTTTATATTTTAAAAGAAATTTTAAAGTCATGCATGCATAGAAAACCATTACTTTTACCTAAATAAACATATATATCTTGATTTTGTTTCCTTATCTTAGCAATGTTGGTTGTGTATCATGTTGTATCAAATTTGTCACTAAGGGGCATTGTCCGATTTGGCAGACAAATATACCTTTGGAGCGTGACAAGAAGTCTACCAAGTGACTAAAAAGTCTAGTCAGGTCAAGGTTCACCAAAAGGCTAGCAAAAGTGAAAAGTCTACCGAGTGACTAAAAAAGTCTAGTCAGGACAAGGTTGACCGAATGACTAGCAAGAGTGACTGACAAGTCTAAACATATCCAGGGTGACTGGATTCTTGGCAAAGTATAGTCCTAACAGGTTAGAGAGAACCAGATGTTAGGCAAGGAAAAAAAATCCAAGCATGTCAAGGTGATCAAATGTTTGGTCCAGGTAGGTCAAAAGTGACAGGATGTCTGAGAAGCGGTAAGTCCAGGAGGGTCAAGGGTGACTGAATGTCTGACAGACGATAAGTCCAAAGTCCAAATAGGTGCATGTTTGGCAAGTGTGAAAATCCTAGGGAAGTAATCTCTAGGTAAAAGTCTTGGAGGAGTAAACTCCAAGCAAGAACCACGTGAACTCTAAACTCTAAACCAAACGTCTCGAGGTTTCCAAGTGCCCCGACCAACCAGGTGCTTGGAAAAGGTCCCAAGCACCTGGACCAACCAGGCGCCCGAAAAGGTTCCAAGCGCCCGAACGAAATAGGCACCCGAAAATGTTCTAGGTGCATGAACAAGTCGGATATAGCTTTATCTAGAATGCACCACGTTGACAGTCCAGGCGCCCAGAGATGGATAAACAATAGTTGATTTGGATTGGATAGACACACTATTGGGGGCGCTCGGAAGGACTTTCAGATGCTTGAAATAAGTCTTTATAAGCAATAACAAACAGAGCATTCAGAACAACAACTCTTTTATTCTACTCTTCACATTTGTGCTCAGAAAAATGTGTTGCGAAGCTCTACAACTAGGGAAGCTCCAAGAGGGATGCACTGCGCTCAAGACTTCCGGATCGGCTCGACAAGAGTTTTTATATTCCTTGTGCTTGTATTCAATTTGTAAGAGGTTTTTCAGCCTTCGAAAAAGTTTCGGAATAGAGAAAATCTAGTAGACGGGCACTTCTTGTAATTAGGCCTTCGACATACTAACCCTGGGGGGTTCAAAACCAAGTCAATTAGTGCGTCTTTCTTTATTATTTTATATTCACTACGTACTAATCTAACTAGAAAGAATGAACATGACGAAACAAAAAGAAGACGAGGATCAATATTCACCCCCCCCCTTCTATCGACTCGCACCGATTCTATAATACCTTCACCTGCCATGCCCATAGATCAGATATGTATGATGAACCCACCATATCCATAGCGTGTCCTTCTTCTATGGATGTCTCATAAAGTTCAAGTCAACAATGATGAATTCTAAGCATGTAGATCCCATAGTCCATAGCCTCCTTCCTCCTTCGGAAGACATACAATAGCCCAAGAGATAGGAGGATTCTTGGACCTCCACACAAAGACTCTGAAAATGAAATATAGCTCATCTATTGCCCCACTGGGGATTGGTAAGATAGATAGCTAGAAGCACTCTACAGCCTGCAAGACCGTCCTAACTAGCTCCAACTTCCTAGCATAGGAGAGAGTGTGCCTCGACTAGGAAGTAAGTCGAGAAATCACTGAGTCTATCAAGGTGTCAGTTATGCATAACCGCTCTGCCACTAGAGAAATACCTAGGTAGCTGAAGGGGACGGTCTCAATCTAGAAGCTTAAAATCTGTAGCACCGAAGTCTAGTACTATTGTCAACCCCTACTATATAGATGCTTGCACAGGTTAGCCCGTAGTCTAGTAGAATCCCCAAACCCTCGTAGGCAACTCAAGATATGCGTGATGGTAGATTCATTCCCTTAAGCAAAGACTAGAAGATCATAGTTGACTACTTGAGTTGACTCAAGTGTATTGGCTAGTAAACAAAATATTTTTATAGTGGTCAATTGACTAGGTAGTTGACTAATTTGTTGTCAGTTAGTTGATGAAGAATTCCAATCAATTAATGGTGGTAGAGTTGAACAAGTAATCAACTCAAGTTGATCAGCCAATTAATAGAATTTTTTTGTTAATGACTGAGTTGATTGGATAATCAACACTGAGTTGATTGGTATATGTTGTACAAAATCAACACCGGATCTTTATAAGAAAAAATGGTATTGATGATTAGAAGGTGAGGAAGAGTGCATAGGGCAAGGATGTTTGATAGATATTTAGAGTATCATGATTTAATTCTCAGATAAAACATATATTCAGAAAAAAATATGAGAAATAAATGAAATACATTATCAATGTGAGGCCGAATGGTCCCCAATTGATGGAGTGATCCTATTTACGCTCACTATTATAGTACTATGGTGGAGTATGATGACCTAAATAGATTATGGTCATTATCGAATCAACCGAGGAAAAATTTCAATGGATCTTACGTTCATCTTGTCTATATGAAGAAATTTTAATAAATATTAAATTTTTAAATAATTCATCGTGAATATTTTTAATTTATTTTAATAATTAATAAAAAAAATTTATAAGATCAAATTAATTATGACTAACTATTATTTTTTTAATATGAAGAATTGAAAATCTCGACTAAAAAAAATAATAAAAAAGTGAGGAAGAGTTGTTGTATCGTTCAGTGACCGACTTCTACGCATCCGGCGGGGCAGCCCCCGCAGAGCTCTCCCTCAACGTCATATCCTTCCTCTTCCCTTCTACTTCACTCAACCTACCTCTCCTCCTTGTTAAATCTCCAATCCATCCCTTCCATGTCCTAACCCCTAGCTTCGCAATCCCCAATCTCCTTCTCGATTCTCTTCTCCTGTTCGAGATCTTCCAATCGATACTGGTTTCGTCTCTTCTGGCAGAGTAAAGTTGAAGATCAGACTCGATTCTTTTGGTAACATATATGGTGGAGGTGTTCTCCTCCTCGTGGACATCCCATCTCCACCAGCATCCTCGGTGGTTGGTGGGGCTTTTCACCACCCGGAGGACGCTGGTTTTGCTGCTCTGGATCGTCGGCCTCGTGCTGGTTTTCTGGTGGCAGAGTACCTCGGTGGACAGCATTGTTTTCTTTCGCTGGCGAGTGGTGGCGCCCCAGCCTGATTCAGTGACGCGAGCGGCAGTGTTCAATTTGACGGATTTCGGTGCAGTTGGCGATGGGAAGACTCTGAACACTGGAGCTTTTGAGCGTGCTGTGGAGGAGATCTCAAAGCTTAGACAGAAGGGAGGCGGTCAGCTCAATGTTCCTGCTGGGCTCTGGCTCACCGCGCCCTTCAATCTCACCAGCCACATGACTCTCTTCCTCGCGGATGGTGCAGTGATTCTTGGGATTGAGGTAATCTAAGTGCGATCTTATGCCTTTATTTTTTGAATTTTTCCATATTATACGTCCAAGGTGTTAATTTTCACTTCAAATCAACATAGTTCCTTTCAGATTAGATATATGATCTGTGTTAAATTGTAATGTTTATTCTAGTTTTACATATAGTTTCTCTCGTTAGCAAATTTATACATAAAATGTTGGAAATTGTATCGGTGAAAGTTCATAACTCCATCTTTTCTTCTCTGTCCAAACAAAGCAAAGATGCTTATTAACCCAGCAATTCATCTATCATAACTAAAACTCTGCACTTTATTCTATTGTCGGTTAATCTTTCACTGCAAAATTTACTTGTTTGGTGCTTGTTGCTAGAATGTGCCTCTTTGATTTCAAATTTAGATTAAATTAAGAATAACTTAAGGTGAATCACAAATTCAAGATAAGTTAAGGTTAAATTTTTCCTTGAAACTGAACTTGGTAGCTGGCCAATCTATGATTACATCCTTGGATCTTCTTTCTTAATGGTAGTCAAACTTTATAAGACACAATGTGATCAACATAAATTTCTGAGGTGGGGGGAGCAGATACAAAAATATATACTTAGCACTTTTCGATGGATACTTTTCAAAATATGGTTTATATTTATTAGTGGGTCTATGACTGTTTTCTTTGCCAAATCTGTGCTGTTTCTCAATCAGGATGAGAGTTATTGGCAATTGATGCCTCCTTTGCCATCTTATGGATATGGGCGGGAACACAATGGGCCTAGATATGGAAGTCTCATACATGGTCAAAATTTGAAGGATGTCATTATAACTGGTAAGTGTAGTTAATTCTGCTGCTTTATGTTTCTATAAATCTCAAATCTTGATTACTGCATGGCTTCTCCTAAAACTATTTTTGAAGCTACATTTATCCCAAATGTCAAGATGTTATGGACAGACAATATAACATGAAAATTGTATGTCCAAGCTATGTTGACACAAAATGGAAGATGCAGATATTAACATATTGAGGTAAGAAAATGGAGTGCATATTTGTAAGACCATGGAGAAGAATGTTTGTTCTCTGTAGAATTCTTGTTTTTCTGTGGGATATATAAATTGTGAGGAACTATGAAAGTATAACTTATTGAGGTATGCAAATTGTCAGACGTGCAAATTACAAGGACTTCCATAGGTTCCAAGTCTCTTATGAAAATATAACTAGACTACATAAACAGAAAATAGACTTTGTTTTTTCTGTTTTGTATATGAGAAAAACCATTAAATGTAATGCATATCCATAATTTATAGTAAGCTTACAATGACAGAAGGATCAGGAAGTTTCAGAAAGTTGTCTACTGAAGTCTATGACATTAGGTATGACTTCGTCGAGTTGTTGTCATAAAATGTAGTTCAGCCATATACCTTTTCTTCCACCATATTATGCAACTAAATCTAGTTGAAAACATATACACGGACTTAATGTTATTCTCATTGAGAAGTTTTTTTTAATCTAATTCCAGTATCCTTTTTGACATGTTTGTGTAATTGCTCTAGTTATTATAAGCATGAAAGGCAATCATATGAATTAAAATTAGGTGTGAAGCATCTAGCAACTACTTCCCAGTAAAAGATTTTTTACAAGTTAGAATTCCTCCAGCATTATTTTCGTCTATCATCTTCTATTTTTTAAAGCACAAATGGACGAGCCGGATGTTCCGTTTCCACCGATCACTGAAATATGTAAAAAGATTCTTGCTGGCAATTCTTTGATTTTTATAAATACATATTTTGTGTTAACACGACAACTTTTTCCCGTAGTTTGCTGAGATGTTGGTGATTTCATATTTAGACATTAACTTGTATATTATCTCATATATATTCGCTTCTTTTCATGATCTTATAAAATTCATAGTTGTGTGCTACCTTATTTATTTGATTATGGGTGTAAATGAGCCTAACCGAACTTAGTTGTATACAAGCTTGTTTATTTACTTATCCGGCTTGTTCAAGTTTGTTTATTAAAAATCATCGAACTCAAGCTGACCTCGAGCTCAATTGACAACTTTGTTTTCCTTATAAATTAGGATAAATGTTTATTTAATAAATAAAAATTATATTATTTCCTTATGTTAAAGATATTATGAATAATTTAAGATTATAAAATAAATTATTATATTTTTATGTATTTGAATAAAAAATTAAGAAATAGATTTATAATTAAATTTTACACAAGTTATTAAATAAGTTTATTCATAAATTATTGATTGATGAACTTTATTTCATGAACATTAACAAACCAAGCTCACTAGTGTTCAAAATTGTTAATTTTATATATTCTTCAACGATTGATTGAACATAAACGAGCTTTATCGAACCAAATACCAAGCTGGTTCACGAACATTTGGTTCATTTATAGCCTTACCTTTAATACATGTTTGTTAAAGAATGAACTATTTTGATGATGACATCTTTGTTGTTAGGATTGTGTGACAGGAAATTTCCAAGTATTCTGATATATTTAAAGCATTTCTTGTGTATCAACAGGACATAATGGTACGATAAATGGTCAAGGTCATTCATGGTGGACTAAATACAAGAAAAAACTTCTCAACTACACAAGAGGACCTCTTGTGCAGCTCATGTGGTCCAATGATATAATCATCTCAAACATAACTCTGCGTGATTCTCCTTTTTGGACATTCCATCCATATGATTGCAATAATGTAACAGTCTCTAATGTTACCATCTTGGCTCCTGTTACTGGAGCTCCAAATACAGATGGTATTGACCCAGGTATGCAATGTCATCATCAAGCCTCTTTCTTGTTGCTTTGATTTGGACTTCAAAGGATTCTCTTTCAAGATCTTCCATTTAGGGTTCTCTGATTCATTACTTCTTTTTGGATGCCTAATTGCTAAGTACTAATGCATTTTTTTTGTCTCAAGATTAAGTAACTCTAATCCTTAGAAATACTGTTCCTTTCCATCTTTTATTTTTATTTTTGCCTAAAAGAATAAAACATATGACTCTTCTTATTCTTGAGAAAAATCAATAAATGCATTGAAGGCAGAGAATTACTTATGTTCCTTGTTTTGAAGTTATCTGAATTGTTAGTTTCCCTTGTCTTTTAAGCACTGCAGTTCTGATCCTGACAACTGCTCATGGTCTCTGCAGATTCTTGCAAGAATGTCTTGATAGAGAACTCATACATATGTGTAGGTGATGATGCAATAGCCATAAAGAGTGGCTGGGATCAGTATGGAATAGCATATGGGCATCCATCTACTAATATTACTCTCCGTAATCTCACTGTTCGATCTGTGGTGAGGTATGATTTTACAAAAATTTGCATATTTAGTTTGGTAATCGATGCTACTGAAAAAAAATCATTCTCTCTTTTGTGGTATGCATACAAAATAATGATATTCTAGATGCATCCTGTAATCAAGCGCTGCTAGTTTTCATTAGGCTAATTAGTTGTCATAGTACACAGTACATAGGTTCTCTGAAAGAGAACTTCCATTTCGAAATTGATGCTCTTAGTTTCTTCTTTCTTTTAATTGTCACAAACCTAGCATAAGTAAATCTAATAGATTTTTCCTTCAATCAACCAATTTGTTTTTTCTGTCAAAATGTCAGAAGACTTCACTGGAGGCCTACCATTCTCATCATGCTGTTCTTATTTATTTTATGATTTTATTTAATCTTACAATCTCAACCCCATTATTTTGGGAGAACTTATATGAAGAAGCAAGATGGTTGAAATGGAGGGGGCATTAAATGTTTTTTGTGATCATAAAATACCTCTAAAGCTTAAAGGAAAGTTTTAAGAAACAATGATTAGACCTATTATATTATATGAAGTTGAATGTTGGGTTTTTAAGTAAGTACATAATCAAAAGATGAGAGTTGCAGAGATGAGGATGTTAATGTGGATGTGAGGACATATGAAGATGGATGGGATAAGAAACAAAAACAATAGAGAGTGGGGTTGAAAACTTTGAGAGTCGTATTCAAGATGATATTGACACGTATTTAGGCGTGTAGTTAGGCAATGTGAGAACATGACAAATACATGCATTAATAGTGGAAGAGGGAGACAAAAAAATTTAATTAGCACTGATAAAATAGGATCCGTATAACTCCACTTAGTGGGATAAAAGGCTTGATTTCTATTGTTGTTACATGAAGAATGGTCCACTACTCTAGATTACTCTTGACCTAAAGCAACTAAGTATTTTCCAAGTTAACAGTAGATATTGAGAAAGAGCTTGTTTTTGCAACAAAAAACCAGCAGTAGTATCTCTTACCGATATACAAATTCTACAAAGCCTGAGCCTCTTCCTTTCTGTATGAGTCAAACAAATAGTGTTCAACACAGCAGAAATATAGATACTTATCTCAGGGTGATTCTTTCTGCTTATTTTCCCTCCTTGATGTTTAAAGGGATCTCTTGTTTTTCAACTTTTACATTTATGAATCGCAGTGCTGGAGTATCCATAGGCAGCGAGATGTCAGGTGGAGTTTCAAATGTCCTGGTGGAAAACCTCATTGTTTGGGATTCAAGGCGAGGCATAAGAATAAAGACAGCCCCAGGGAGAGGGGCCTATGTTCAAAACATCACTTACCGAAATGTGACCCTTCATAATCTGCGAGTTGGAATTGTCATAAAGACAGATTACAATGAGCACCCCCCAGGGTTTGACCCCAAATCTCTTCCAATCATTAAGAATATATCCTTCATGGGGATCCATGGACATGATGTTCTTGTTCCTGTTCGGCTCCATGGCAGTGAAGAGATTTTCATCAAAGGTGTTAGCTTCCGGGACGTGTCTGTCCAGTCAAGCTACAATAAGCATGTTTTCCAATGCTCATATGTTGAGGGTCGTGCCATAGGGCCCGTCTTCCCTGCACCATGTGAGAACCTGGACATATACGATGAGCAGGGAAATGTAGTAAAGCGTTCAGAGTCACAAAACAAAACTAACATCGACTATAGCATTTGAAATTTTCATTGTTACACCTGCACTGGTACCTCACACTCTTGCTTCCAAGTATCTAAAACTGAGACGTACTATCTACCTGTGGCTTGTACATAATATGGATGATTCTATTGTCTACTACATAAAAAAGTCTGTTTTTTTTTTCATTCCTGATAATATGGTCTTGCAGTGCAGTCGTTTGCCTATTAAATTCTAAGGTAAAATGTACTTTAAAACTAGCCAAACTATTTCCTGATAAAATTACTCAAAAGAATGCTGATTTTTTTTCCCATCATTTAGCAACTAATGAAGAAATATGTGTATTAACATCTTTATTACCTGATATAATAATTAACTTAATTATTATTGGAAATTTGGTAGTTATAATAGCAATTGTTGCAGTCGGACCTTCTCTCCTTTGGTTGGTGACTTCAGCAATTTGTTGGCAGCTCAATATTGAAGGATGACGAATTGGCAATTTGGGTAATGACTCATTGGTCAGTTGATGCCACCTTTTTAATAGTTGAGGTTTCTCTTCGATCAGCCGTGTTATGTACGTATCGTCAAAGCAACAATCTGGTCGAACACAGTTGAGGCAACCATTATACTTTTTCATTAGAATGATATCATCTTGCCCCAGGGCTTAGGTTGTCTTCTAACATGCAATAACTCTTGTCCCAAAGTAGGCCCCTAAAAATTTTAAAATTGAAGGAACATTCAATGCTTTAAGATTCTTTAAAGGAATTAAGATGAGAAAGACAACTCAACCGAAAAAGTCATTACTTGAATTTGAAGGATATTGGAATGGAATTTATTTTGGGCAAAAATTAAGAGTGTTTTTTTTTATTGAAATCTTCAAAAGAATACCTTTTTATTTATTTATAATGTGTAGCAATTACAAAATCATATCTACTATAATATAAATATTTTAATTTTTTATCAACACTAATAATATATATTGTAGCAGTTATATTTTATAGTTGTTATAATATAAAAATTTCTTGATTAATATTGATCAATATTATATTATAATAGTTATGAATTATAGCCACGAGAATGCATAAAATTTATTTTATGGTTAATACTGGTCAATATTATATTATATCAGTTATGAGATCATATCTGCTTTATAGTTATAGCAATTATTTCTAGTCAATACTGATTAATATTATATTATAATAGTTATAAATCGTAGTTATTATAATATAAATAATTTATTTTTGATTAACACTGGTTAATATTATATTGTACTAGTTATAACATCGTTGTTGGAACAACTGTGTAGTCATAACAACTATGAAACATAAATGCTATATGACCATAGTTGCTACAACTATGTAGGTGATATGATCTCATAATTATTATAATATTATCGAAAGCAAAGATATTTTCAAAAACAAAAATAACCTAAGGTGGGATGGAGTGCTATTTTAATAATAAATGAAAAAAACACTCTTTTGATGATTTTAATAAAAAGGAGTGCTCTTTTGATTTTTACCTATTTATTTTTATTGGACCCAAGGCACACTCGAGAGGTTTCACGAAGGGATGCAACCCTTGATTTCAAATTTCATTTTTCAAGGGTGTATAAGAAAAAAATTGCCTGGATTAATCACTATCAACATTATTTTTTTGGGTAGCAGCGTGAGGGACGAGCCTAGAGTAATTGATGGGGCATGTCCCAAGCTGTGCATCTTGGATTTCTAAGCATGCAGCGGAAAGGAAATTTACTAAAGATTTATGCGAATTTAGATTATACGTTTAGTATAGAAAATATCTTTTAATATGTAAAATTCTTTTGTATATTTGGATAGTAAAATTCTTTTGTATATTTTGAGAGTATGGCCGATCTAAGTATGATGTACATTCAAGTCTCTAGCAATATCCATACGAGCACAATAGTCACCCGTCACTTGAGCACAATTAGAGTCACCATAATATCTCTCTCACTCATAATAATTAGTGTTAGCTTTATGCACAAATATATAGATTAAAATCAAACCATAAATGTTAGGATTATCTTATCAGATAAAATGTGGATAAGTCTTATCTAATAAGATTTTATCTAATAACGTGACCAAGTCTTATGTAATAAGACTTTATCGAATAACATGGGCTTATAAATATTAGATTAACCATTAATCTAATAAGTTTAAGATTCAATTAGATTAACCCAGTAATTCAATAAGATCCAATTAGATTAACTCATAATCCTTTCCAATGTGGGACTTCGATTATATTCCCAATAATCTTCCTTCCAATGAAGAATCACTATTAATCTAACAAGTCTAAGATCCAAAATTAATTTCAAACTTAAAACTTAGGCCCACTTTATTTTAGTCATACTTGTTAGTAGAAGTCATAGAGTCAATCATGTGATGGTTGACTAAAGGACTCATTATAATATATTCTTATATTAATAAAGGCATGTTTTGGTTATTATACTTACTTTGTATTGGTGCCAAATAACTAAGTATAATAA
>JBBUKS010000021.1:5728801-5751259 GCA_038050645.1 Hedychium gardnerianum
CTAGTTGTGATCCAATCACAAGTTCTCTCATGCTATGAATCATATTGCAGACATTCAGTAAATGAGTTTAAGACCAATTCAAACACATAAAGAATATGCACTTAGATAGTTAATCTATATTTATTATATAAATATTATAAGTCATAAGGTAATTACCTTAGGACACCTCTCAAACATAACATTTTTCCTATCAATCGATTGGTAGTCTTCACCAATCAATTGCCATCGAATCTGACTCTTTAAAATTGCATAACAGATCTTTTTTACCTTATCAATCGTTTAGTGAGACTCATCGATTGATTTGGAAGCACTCTGTTCACTGCTACAGTGCCACCAATCGATTTAGAAATATTCTATTCACTACTATAGTGTTACCAATCAATTGTTCAAACTCACCAATCGATTATTACAATAGAAAAATCACTGTAGCAACCCTAAACATGATTACTGTAGCAAACCCCAAATTACTATAGAAAATTCTATTTTTGGGGGTTTAGGGGCTAGAGTAAATTTTGTTTTTGTAGAAGAACCCCTATTTACTATAGTAAACACTAAAAACACCCCAAAACCTTAATTTTGGATTTTAGAGTCCATCAATCGATCAATACGCCCTATCAATCAACTAATACTCCTATTTTGACCTTATCAAGTTAAATTCTCATATTGCTTGATATCGGGTTTACCTCAACCTATAAGGATTTCCTTTGCTTAGCATCCGATCAACCATGACTTACCGAGACTTTTGGTTGCCTAGCATCCGGTCAACCTTGACCTGCCAGGACTTCATCATTGCCTAGCATCCGATCAACCTTGACCTGCTAGGACTTCCATCATCACCAAGTGTTCGGTCCTCCATGACCCACTTTGACTTTCTATCGCCAACTTCCCGTTGGACTTCTAATCACCAAGTGTTCGGTCACCCTTAACCCACTTGGACTTTTCTCTTGCCAACTTCCCGTTGGACTTTCGATCACCAAGTGTTAGGTCAACGTTGACCCACTTGGACTTTTCTCTTGCCAACTTTCGGTTGGACTTCCGACATCGTCATGTATCCAGTCAAAATTGACCTACTTGACTTCTTACTAACATATTGATCAAACATCAAAATTCAACTTGGATCAACTCGAGCTTGGTCAACCTGGTCAACCTTGACTTGAGGTCGATCGCACCAACAATCTCCCCATTTTTGAAGTTTGACAATATGTTTAAGTTAGACTAACTCATTAGCTCAACTTTCCTTCTTCATCTTTCTTCTCATTCCAAAGCATGAATGAGGGTTTCCTAACTTAAACCCTAAATTCTCCCCCTTTGGTATATATCAAAAATCTTTCCTCGAGATTCATCCCAAACTTCCAACATCCCAATAAAGGTTCCCTATCTTCCATTGTCTCCAAAGCTCAACCTTGAGCATTCAATCCTTCAATATTCACTCATCCTAAAAATTTCTCCTTTCTTGCCCAAATCATGCCTTTAAGGTGGACCGCCCCCTCAAGGCAAGGTCCATCTTCAACCATGGCACCAACAATGATTTTGAGTTTCTAAACCTTTAGGAAATTTCAAAATCCAAGTCACGAGATTATAGATTCAATCTTGAATTTAATCCTCATTCTTCTCCTTTTACCATCCCTTTTCATATTTTCATTAAAAAAAATCACCTTTGAATACTTATCCAAGCATATTATAGGGTTAGGATAGTTAATAATCCTAAAAATGAGGTTTAATGGCTGAAATAAACTCATTTCATCCGAAAATACAACTACCAATTGATTGGTAACTAACACCAATCGATTGGTGGTTTAAATCCTGAAATTTCAACTTAATGTCTAAATTTTAGAAAAGCATAATTAATTCTATGATTTTTGAAAAATCACTAAATTTCATATAGCCATGACATATGTCAAATACTATAAGAAAAAAATAGTTTTCAATGAAAATATATCTTATTTTTAAAGAATGGTATAAAGTTGGAAATCATTGAAAACTTCAATGTTTCACTCTAAATTTAACTAATCAATGGTGATTCCTATCAACAAATAGACTTCACCAAGGTTTTTTAAAATATTTTTGAAATGGTTTTCAAATATAATTTTCAACCATGATCTATGGGCTAAATGTACAGGACTTACACACATTAGCTTTCCCCATGATTGGGTAAAACAAAATCCATTTAGTTTGATGAAACTAAAGCTCATTTTGATACATCAAATTGCATCTTAAACTTAGTTCATATCCTTACATCTCACTTGTGTCTAATATGTTTCAATACACACACAAGTCATACTATGGTCTTGTGAGATGTAAAATAGGTTTTTCATATACCAAGAGATCATGCATCTCTATCTAGGCATTCTAAACCTGATCATCCTACCTAGGATGTCAACTAATGTTATCGTCCTTAATTTCAAGGAATTAAAGAAATGCATGATAAATGAATATAACATACATCAAATTTATATTTTTAAAAGAAAAAACTATCATAACTTGAATGATGCACATGACATGTAGCATTTTTCATGACAATATGAATATGATATGATGTCATGGTATATGATAGGGCACACAAGTATAGTAAGTGTAGCACAAAATAAATACTTAAATTTTCTATTTAAGTGTCATCATTTAATTATTATGTCAAATACTCGATTTGACATATGCAACCCTATCTCCCTTAACTGTGTCAAAATCCTAACCTTGGAACACTCTTGACTTCTAACATATTTTGTCAATTTGAATAATACCTCAAATTTTATTGGCACACTATAACCTTCTTCAAGGGTAAAAATTAACTTCTTATTTTCAAAATATCACACTACCTTGGAAATGCTCTAAAATATCAACTTCACTATGGTTGGATCTGTTAGGACCGGTAGGAATTTAAATATCTCCACAATGGTATGATATTGTCCACTTTGGGCCTAGACCCTCATGATTTTTCTCTTGGGCTCTACCCAAAAGGTCTTATACCAATGGAGAGATCTTTCCCTTATAAGCCCATGATCTTTGAACTAGGGTCGGCACACCTCATACCCATCTAGTGTGAAGAGATCATACTCTTAGAAACCCAATATCTATTGGAGCTCCTTGGGTGTACTAGGTACTCATTAGAGATAACTTTCCTAGATACTTTCCTAATGACTTTCCTAAGTTCCTTAGAAGTCTTAGTTATGTTAGTCTCCTCAAGGTCAACACTAGGGATAGCCTCCCTTGTAGCCTTGACTTGAATCTTAGACCTAGGGTTAGTTTCATAGTTAATGGAACTCTATGATATGAGACTATATTCCTTGGACTTAGGTTTGTATCCCAAACCTATCTTCTCCATAGATGATTCTTATCTTCCTAAACCTAGGTTTTGCTTCTTGGACCCTTTGATACTATTTATCATTTTCTCTAGGGTCTTTTCAAGTTTATCAAATCTTAACCTCAAAACTTAAGACATTAATCTTTGACTTTTCATGAATGCCTTGATTATTTTTCTTTCTAGGCATATGTATAAATTTCTTAAGATTCTTGCATAGATCATTCTCTACCTTTCTATCCTTATGTAAGGTTGTTCTAACATGGTATGACATAAAATTATCTTTAGAATTATCATGCTTCCTATTCTCATGATAACAATCTCTAAAATCATAACATTTAAGTCTAGCATGCTTTTATCATTGCACAAGGAAATTACACTATTTAATAATACCTTAGGTTTTCTCTTGAGAGCTCCCCCTTAATTTGAGCTTCCTCCCTTATTTTTTCTTTGAAACCTCCCCTTTGGACATTGATTCAGATAATGTCCTCTTTGTTTTCATGTGAAGCACATAATGTGCTCCTTGCCTTTGTGTATCAAAATTTTGGCTATGTTTGATTTTTCCTTTGTCTTGGGTGTCATTTGAACCTTCTTCTTGATCAATCTTAGACACTTGCTCTTGTAGTGCCCTTTTCCCCTACACTCGAAGAAAATAATGTGATCTTTATTTTTAATAATTGAACTTATTATACCTTCTAGAGTTGAGCTTTTTCTCTCAGAGAGGTAGCATACTCTTCTTCCTCATTAGCTCTGGAAGTTGAGGGTTCTTCTTGTTCCAATATCAATGAGCTTTCCCCCCTCAATCCTTGAGGTGGATGTTTCTTTGTCTTTCATCTCAGATGTTGAGCATCCCTCAACCTCCAAGTCATTGTGCTCTAGTGTCAATGAATCTCCCTCCTTGGGCTCATCGTCACTTTATGCCGATGATGGATTTTCATGGAGCTTAACCAACTTGCCCCATAGCTCCTTGGCATCTTGGTATGTGTCTATCTTACACAAAATATTGTTAGGCAACAAATTAACCAAAATCTTGGTCACCTTATCATGAGACTCGGATCTCTTGACTTGTTTCTCGGTCCATTTGGTCTTCCGAAGAGGTTTTCCCTTTTTGTCTTTAGGAGCTTCAAATCCTTCCATTAAAGTAAACCATTGCTCTATGTCCATCATATATAAAATTTTCATTTTTGATTTCCAATTATCGAAGCCTCCTAATCCAAATGGTGGAGGTACTCGAGTGTCATATCTAAATCCATCCCTGAACTCCATTTGATTCCCTTGAAGATCTGAAGCTTTATCTTCTACCTCTCACTCGTGCTCCAACGAAGGTTAATCCGATGAAGAGCAGTCTCGCTCTGATATCACTTATTAGGACTCATGTGAGCTAGAGGAGGATGAATAGCTTCGATCGCTTCTCGTCATTGCTTTGTGCTCGTCATTGAATGCGCAGCGGAATACTTGAATCAACTTCAACGCCACATGCACAACACTTAGATTTTACTTGATATCTGCCTCCTTGAAGCGACTAATCCAAGGCACTCCTTACTCACAACTTCCACTAAGAACTTTCTCCTTCTCAGAAATCTTTCGGAGGTGGAGAAGTCTATTACAAGCTTGATCACAAGAATACAACAGGAAACACAAATACATAAGCAAATGAGAGTAAAACAACTTTACATATGAGATCTTTGTTTTGCTTGCTTCCTTGTCGCTTTGGATAGTCTCTTGATGGTAGGAAATGCAATAGCACTTTATCTCCAAACCCTCAAGAACCGGCGGCTCCGATTTACCTCGAAATCCTCTTTTATAAGCTGTTGTTCAGGCTGATTTTCGCCTACCAATCGATTGGTAGACTTCACCAATCGATTGTCATCAAATCCGACCATTTAAACTTGTAGAACGACTCTTTTTTACCTTACCAATCGATTGGTGAGACTGACCAATCGATTGATTGTTTCTAGTCGATCAAACCAATCGATTCGGAAGTATTTTGTTCGCTGCTATAATGTCATCAATCGATTGATAAAACTCACCAATCGATTGATGAAACTCACCAATCGATTGACACTGTAGCGAAAGCACTGTAGCAACCATAAATTTGGTTACTATAGCAAACTCTAAAAATACCTCAAAATCTCAATTTCAGGGTTTAGAATCCATCGATCGATTGACACGCCTTATCAATCGACTAACACTCCTATTTCAACCTTACCAAATTGAATTCTTATATTGTCTGGTATCCAATTAACCTTGACCAGTCGAGATTTCTCATTGCCTAGCATCCGGTCAACCTTGACCTGTCGGAACTTTCTCACTTATGCCAAATGTCTAGTCCTCCATGACCCACTTGGACTTCACCTAGTTTTCAACTAGGTTTGCCTAGTTCCAAACTAGGTCTTCCACCATCTATCTCCGCTAGGACTTCAATTGCCTAGTTCCTAGTTAGGTCTTCCACCGCTTAGCTCCGTTAGGAATTCCATTGCCTAGTTCCCAATTAGGTCTTCTACTAGATTTTTTCTCTTACCAACTTTCTGTTAGACTTTCGACATTGTCAAGTATTCGATCAACTTTGACCTACTTGATATCTTAACCAACTAGCATATTGATTAAACATCAAAATCTTAACTCGAGTTTGATTAATTTAGTCAGCCTTTACCAAAGGTTGATTGCACCAATAGTCTAGAAGTTTTGACTAAATTTGCAAGATGAATCTAAATTAGTCAAATTCCAATGATCCCTCTGAGTTCTTTGGGTCCTATGAAGCTAGTTTATGCGCTTATTCTTATTGTTTGAGTTCTAAAAGATCACCTAGTAGTTGTTGACTAAAATAGTTAGATGAACCTAAATTAATCAAAATTTAAAATGATCCCTCTATTATGTCTTTTGAAACATTTAGAATCACTTTATGCTCTCACTTTAATTATTTAAATCCTAAAAGGTCATCTAGATGGTTTGGCTAAAAATGCTAAATAAACCTAAACTATCAAATTTTAAAATGAACCCTTTGTTGTGTTCCTTGGAACCTTTAGAATTATTCTATGCTTCATTTTGATAGTTTTGAATCCTAAAAATCATCTAACAGTCTTGGCCAAAACTACTAAATGAATCTAAGTTGCTCAAAATTAGAAAATGAGGGATCAAATGTTCATAATATTTTTGGTGTTCATTTTTAATATGGATGAGCCATTGACCGAGATGCTTTTCTAAATATTGGAGGATCTTAACTATCAAAAATCTTTTAGAGGAGAAGTAGGTCAAGATTGGAAAAATCCAAATATAATAGTAACTAGTGAATCTATTGCACATCAAGATCCTTCAAATATTTCATCTTCTAGTCGTAGTGGATTTACAAGTATAGAATGAAACATCCCTATTGATGATAATGATGTATCAAACAATAACAAACTTGATCACAAAGGTTTGATGATGAATTTATGTTTGACAACCATTAGTTCACTTCGAATAATGTTGTTGGGAAGGTAATGGAGATTGACGTTGTCGAGTATATTGAATCAGAGTACACTTTTTTTGAAGTTTGATGATCCTATTGAGATGAACTCATATGCCATAGGTTTTTCCTCTTGAGGATCAACCTTCTATGGATCTTTATGTTGGTTAGTTATCGATGATTTTCTAACGTAACTTTATATTTATATTTTTCTTGACTATAATTTAACTTAGTTGATTGATAAATATTTCCCTCGAAGAGCATCTTCAAGAAGGCCATGTGAAAATATGCAATTAAAAGACACTTCAAGAGTAAACCTGTAGTTTCCCAACACATCTAGTAAAGGCAATATGCAAGGAAGATGACTACAAATGGAGGATAGTTGCAAGAGGTATCTCTACTTTTACAATTTCAAGACTAACAACAATGCTTATGCAACATGTCGCACATCTTCTTTCATTGCATCTAAATTGGAGGAACGATTGTAGTAGTTACGACTATAAGCTTCAAATGATAGTGAGAGACTTGAAAACAAGATTAGGGCATAATATTTCTTACAAGAAAGCTAACATTGTTAAAGTTAAGGCACTTGAAAATGTTAGAGGTGATTATGACTTGGCTTATAGTGAACTCCATGGTGT
Organism: Hedychium gardnerianum; assembly: GCA_038050645.1. NCBI lineage: Eukaryota > Viridiplantae > Streptophyta > Magnoliopsida > Zingiberales > Zingiberaceae > Hedychium > Hedychium gardnerianum. Next base: position 5,736,183 of record JBBUKS010000021.1, read on the forward strand.
TTGATGTTGGGAATACAATCAATAATTCCACATTGAAAATACATTAAAAAAATCATGAATTTATAAGATGAAAGATATCTCCATTAGTAAGAGTGAGGTATTTTGGGTATAGCTTAAAAATAAATCCATGAGAACTTAGGCCCAAAGTGGACAATATCATACCATTATAAAGATATGTGAATTCTTTTGGTCTTAACAAGTGATATTAGAATCATGGTCTAGATCGAGCCATGTGGATGGAATAGTGGCCTTGAACGAAGACAGTGGGAGCTCCTAGAGGAGTGAACTCTAAGTGACCAGATGTTTGACGAAAATCCTAGGAGAGTGAACCCTAGATAGTGAAAAGTTCAAGAAGGTCAAGGGTGACCGGATGCTTGGCAGAAATCCTGGGAGAGTGAACTCTAAGTGATGAAATGTGGTAAAAAGTCTTAAAGGGGATGAGTAACCTCGATTGACCGAATACTTGAGGGAAGCCCGGACAATGAAAATAATGGTGGTATTTCGTTTGAGTGGAGGATTATTGGGAATACAATCAAAATTTCACATTGGAAATACATGAAAATAATCATGGGTTTATAAGATGAAAGATATCTCCATTGGTATGAGGCATTTTAGGTAGAACCCAAAAACGTGTTGGAGATAACATCAATAGTATAAATATCAAATTTGTTGAAATAATAAATTCAGACTTATCTATCGAGTTGGCTTGAGTTGATAATCTCAAACTGTCAAGCAGAGAAGGATGAGTTGTCTGGGTGGTTGAGTTGCCTAGAAGACTAAGTTGTCTTGTATGGCCGAGCTGAGCTGCTTGGTATGGCCGAGATGAGCCGAGCTGAACTGAGTTATTGAGTGTCGAGCTTGTCGAGTCTGACCTGGTCGACTTGTGGAGCTGGCCGAGTGCCAAGTTGCCAAGTGTCGAGCTACCAAGTGCCTAAGCTGGTCGAGTCCAAGTTGGTCAAGTCTGACTTGGCCGAGTTGGTCGAGTTTGACATGGTCGAGTTTGACATGGTCGAGTCACTAAGTGTCAAGTTTGCCAAGTTGTCTAATGTCGAGCTGAACGAGCTACCGAGTGTCAAGTTGGCCGAGCTGTTGAGTCGGCCAAGCTGCTAAGTTGGTCAAGCTACTAAGTCGGCTGAGCTGCCAAGTGTTGAGCTGTCGAGTCCCGACTTGGCTGAGTTATCGAGTGTTGAGTCTCCTGATTGTCAAGTCCGAGTGGGACGTTGAGTGCTGATTTGAGAAAGAGAAAAGTTGAGACTTGTGTTTGACACAATTTTCTTAAAACAGATTCGTCCCCTCTAGCTATACTTTGAGGTCACGTTGGATGTATGTTTCTCATGATACAACAGGAAGACCATGCAGACTACCAAGCATTGGTTGTTCATGGCGTACCAAGTGAGTACCCGAATACTATCACCAAAAGAGTTGTCGAGCAAAGTGCACGACATAGAGAAAGAACGAGGGGAACGAAGGTGAATGGATTTCTTTTGCTTATACATCCACTTCTCTACTTAAGATCACAGCCTCCTTATATAGGAGCATTAATCTTTGGTAGCATTAAATGGACAAATTAAGACTATTTACTGTCTTTACCCGCCTAGCTCGAAACGTTAGCCACTAGCCATCAATGATCGATCGTTTTAAATTGATGATTATGGATACACTAAAATTGTCTGACCTTTTCAGATCGGCACATAAATACAAACCGGTCCAACATTCGACGTGTTTGTGACCCCACGCATGAGAGAGGATCTCTCCTCATACATATTCAAAATATTCATTGGTTGTAATTCAATATAAACCAATCATAAATTCATACAATTCCCAATGTAGGATTAAATTTTCATTCACAATTCTTTTACACCTCTTTTTCATTCACATTTTTTCAATATAAAGATGCATGGGAGTGGTTCCTACTTCACTAGTGAAGATTTCTTATTATTAATCTTAGGCAATTGAGCATTGTTTCTAATTGATACAAGAATATTCTTGTTGTAATTTATTTAATATAACCAAATGCGTGTTGTCAAACGGGCGTGGCGGGTGACTTGCCAAAACATTTCATACAGAGGGGCGGGGCGGGGTGGGTCGAAGTGTGATCCTGGTGGGTTGAAAAATTCCCAACCTAACTCAAGGCAGGTTACGGATTAGACGGACCAGCCGACAAGCTCGTCAAAAAATAAAATATATATATATATAATATAAAAAAGATTGAAATTTTTAAGTTTGGGTTGTGGATTAGATAAGTCAAGCCCACGAGTTCATTGAATTTTCTATTTAAATTTTAAATTTTGAAGAAAAAAATTCTCAACCTGTGAGCCAACTCGAGCCTGCCACGGGTCGACCAACTTGGGCCCACGACCTGCATGGGTCGACCCGATTAGACCCACATTAAAATGGGCTAATGAAATTTTTAACCAAACTCGCTTAAATTATTTAGTAGGGCAGGGTGGGGTGGGCTAACTCGATGGGCCCAACTCAAATTGACGCCTTTACCTGCACAAGGGTTAATTTTAGAAATTTTAAACGACATCAAAGTCACAAAAGTTTGAGGAATATATAATTGTTATTGTTTAGTGAATATAATAAGTCTCATCTCAACAGTAACTGTTTAATAAAATTATACGAAGTTGATTTTTTAAAAAATAAAATAAACTCACAATAAGTTAAATAGTGTGTAGAATCAATGTTGGAGGGCATAGTTATACTCAAGGGAGTCCCAAAAATATATTAGTCTTGATTTGAACTAAATCTAATAAGTCTAAATTCATCAATAAATTTGGATCAAAACTCATTAATGAGTTCATTAATAAATTTATCAATAAATTTTGATCAAACTTTACTAATTATGACAAAAAAGGCGAAACACTCGCCCCCAGCGCCCCCGCCAATCCGTCTCAGGATCAACACGGAGGAGGTAAATCACGGAGACTAGTCTAGTTAGTCCGAACAATGACCAATATATGAAAAAAAAAATAAAAACCTGATTACTAGCCATGATCAAACTTCACTAATGAACTTACACTTATTAGATTTAATCAAACCAAGAGCGATATATTCTTGGACTCTCCTAAACATAATCATGTCCTACGACCTTAGTTCCACGTCTTATTTAGTCTATTATGATTTTTTAAAAAAAAAATCAACCTTGTATAATTTTATCAAAAAGTTATCGATGAACTTAAATTATCATATCCACTTGAGAACCACATCTATGTATTTTTGAGATTCTCATGATTCTAACTATGTTCAAAATTTCTAAATTTGAACTCTCTATAGTTATGAATAAATTTTAATCAAAACTCACCCATAAATTTATATATCAAATTCAATCCAAATAAGAATCAATATATTCTTGGGACTCTCATTACTGAAATTATGTCATTTGATTTGAGTTCTACATCCTATTTAGCCCATTGTGAGTTTTTTATTAAAAAAAAAATTAAAAGGAGACAAATACTAGTTTCAAAAACTCTATAAAATGTGCCTCCATTTCAAGATTTTAAATATACTTCGATGGCTCAGGTGAGTCGGACAAGCACGTATATAAACGAAGAGGTATTTAAGGAAGTGGTGGTTGATTTGATAAATATAAAAGTATGATGAGGTAAAAGTTGAGTGTGTAGTTTAGGAAAATGTCATAGTTTTTAGGATTGACTAAATGCTAGATTACAACCAACCTTTCAGCTCTTGAACCTATCAGCTCATCCAACATTCTCAACCAAACCTACCAGCCTCATGCTTGATCGAGTTAATTGAGTTATGTCACTCGCCTTGACACCCGAGCTAACTAACTAGTCTCGCTTGCTCACTCCATAGATCGATCAGCTCATCAAGACCTGAACCACTTGAATCCCCAAGACCTCTCTCTTGCAGACTACCCAATAATCCAGATTGCCTAGTTGATCTATCTAGAACTTAATTTTCTCTCTAAGCAAATCTACCTTAAAATATAATATGCATCCATTAACTTTCCATCTATAAATTATTAAAAAATTACAGCGTACGGTAGACCTAAGAATGTTGGTCATTTGGATGAACCTCTATTAATATTTTCTGATTTATCCTGATGATCGATGAAAAAAATTTATAAAATCGATCATCTCAAAATGAATTAACAAGGCTAACTAAATTTATCATTTTTTTTTAAAAAAAAAAAGCCAGTTAGTTGGAGTGCGAGTGATGTCAAACGCTTTCATATCTTTGATCCGTGGCTATAGTTGAGTAGGGTTTCACGGTACTTGTTATCCATCCACTGAGTAATGTCCTTTTCATGCAAAATCCTTGTCTTAAGAACGCAGGCATTTGCTGTCCATCTGCTAGTGTCATTTTCATGCAAGATCATTGTCTTGTGGAGGCGGGCAGATGATAAAGTCACATGGACCAATATCGTTGAAGCACATGCATTAGTTTTGTGATCAAATTCGGTATGGTATAAGTTTGCTATTTTCTAACACAGACACAAACCTACTTAAGGCTCAATATAAATAATCATTTACTGTAGGAGAGAAGACAGGGAGAGGAGAGTTGCATTAACATATAAATGCTACGTCGTTTGCAATATCAAGAGTTGCTAACATAGACTACTCGTCGAGATTACACAAAATTACTATACCACTACTACCGCACATGTTTAGTGCCATTTCTTACAAATAAACAGACTGTTTACAGCGACAAACAAGAGATAGGAGATACAGCAACCACCTCTTCTAGATGCATACCAGTGCCGTCTAACTTCTCCGTATGAAGATTAGTTACCAGGTAGGAGGAAGCGATGAGGATTGAAGCAGAAAAGTGTAAGTGAGGGCGACAAGAAACAGTCTGCTCAATTCCACCAAATACTATTTCCATATGGCAATTAAAATCCAACTGCGATCCATCGTGTTCTATTTCTAAGCATACAATGGCAGCAAAAGAAGACAGTGTCAAAAACACAATGTCATCAATAGCTGCCATAATATGGCTGTGGGGCTGCTACTGGCTGAGGAGGAAATCCCGGTGCTACTGCTGCTGTCGATGGCTGCGCATAACCCAGTTGAGGATGAGCCTTCACAATCAAAAAATAGAATTTTTTTTCTTCAGGAATTTGCACCAACAAATCGATAGATATGAAAAAAAAACATCTTGTAAAAGTTACTTGACAGATCCCTACTACTAATCAGATTCTTTCCCATCCCATGATCAAACATCAAACTACGATCAAATTTATAACACACATGATCAGCTTAAGCAATGTGGTTGAACTATTGCATTCCTACATAAACTAAAAGGTCAAAACACGTAAGAATGGGGATGCCACCAATTTCAAGTAAAAAATGTCACCATCTGCCCTGCAGTGAACTACTGCACTTCTCATCAAGCAAGAACGGAAAGAATTCAACTTGAACATTCTACTGCAAAATACTAATTTGAAGGTAAGCATGTATAACAATGCCTTTTTAATAATTTTGAGATAAGAAAGCATAGATGCGAGGTTTTGAAAAGTAAGCATATAAGCATACAAGATAAATTATGAAAATTGAAACAAAAAATAACTACTGGGGCTTTAGTTTTGAGAAAAAAACAAAGACAGTAAAAGGTAGAATAAAGCTAAGCTTTGATACAAATCAAAGAGATATGGATTGTCAATGCATGCTACACAAAGCATAAACATCATAGATACTTCCAGAAATCTTATCATTTTGGAGGGAAAAAAGAATACTAGCTCCCATATTGTAGAACATTTTCCAGGAGCAATGACAAACAAAAGAGTATTACAATAAGCAATAAAGGTCAGAAAAAGTATCACAAAGGCATGGAAACTTTCCAATTTTCTATTTCCAGTCTCTGTTTACCAACAAAAGCTAGGAATTGAAAAGAGGAACAAATTAGCGCTATTGTTCTGCATATGGAAAATTTTATTTTTTTTCAAACAGAAAATGTTGAACCTCCCACTCCCAAACAAGAAAAAAAAACACTATGAAATTTTTGAAAAGAAAATAGAAACTGTTCCATTTCCACCCAATCATAAGCATTAAAATGATTGGAAATGACGTACTTTTCTATAATTATAAACAATCTAAAAACTATTCTCCAAAAAAAAAAAAACAAGTGTGATCAAGAACCTGTACCTGGTACGTTGGTGGATAAGCACCATAAGCAGCAGCCTGAGGAGCTGATGTAGCAACTTGTGGCTGGCCAGAATTTGCATAACTTCCATATGCAACATATCCAGCCTGAAATTTCAATCCTTGTGAGAAAAGCCAATGTAGAAGAGAGAAAAAGGCTCATAGCATTAACTAATAACAAAAAAGAATCCCGAAAAGGCAACTCAAATTTAAATAATTAAGCCATGCTTTGTGATAATAAAGTGTTTGAAGATTATTTGACTAAAACAAGAGAGAATTGGCAAAACATAATAACAAGTTACTAATTCCTGTTTTGGTTGAGATGTACCAGAATTCTTTTGATACTGTTCATATAGCCTTTTCTATTCCAATGGACGACAGCTTGAATAATAATCACATGCAAAAAATTTAAGAAATTTTCATGTTGGATAGTCATACCAAGTCCAAGTAACATAAATGGTTACATAGGTGAATGTAACATATGGTTGATTTTGGAGCTATTTTGTTTACAGACCTTTAGCTCCAAAAAAAATATATATGAATACGATCATAATTTTAAAAAGCAACCAAGATGTTGACTAGGTGGTTTGCCAAAGAGACACTTCAACCAGTAGCTAAGTGGCACTTTTAGAAAGTGACCAGGCATCCTCCTTTCTTTCCTATTTTATTAGGACAGCTTAAGCACACTTAGAGGTTCTTGGCACACCAAAATGCTGGGCAATGGAAACTCACCTAGGCTCAATGTAGTGGGCTGACCACGACCTGTATGTCTTTTAATACCTTTGAATATGATACATTCTAATACCATCAAAGTTTATAACATTAAACTCTAAAAAGATCATAAAATATAACCAGGCAAAAAGGAAACAATTGGAAACAAAATTTCAAGAATTTAAGAATTAGTAGCATTATTGTCATCCAAAAGTGCAGGACCAAGAATAAAACACCTGATTTCACAAAACAGGTAATACACATATATAACTTACATGTGATGAATATCCAGGATTCCACTGGGTCTGTGGCTGGGTGGCCGTTGGCCAAGCAGGAGTTGTTTGTCCATAGCCAGCTGGCCACTGACTTTGAACATTTGTATAGGCCCCCAATGCTGACTGACCTGGTTCATGGAAGTTCTTCGCCATCTTAGCATTGTCTGAGGCAAGGAAATCTTCAGCATGCCTTTTTTTTGAAACCACCATGCCCTTTTGACGTAAAAAAAGAATAGCATGCCGGTTGGAGGCTTTTTTAATTGACTGTGCATCTCCAAAGTGATCCAAAAACTAAAAGAGAAATTTGACATTAAACATTAGAAACAAATGTAATAAAGATACACTATAACAGAAAATAAAAAAAAGTATGCATAGACAAGATGCTTCTTCCACACACTGAATATAATTTTAAAAAGATATTAAAACAAATGGATGAAAAAATTTCTTGTGAAAGAGTTGACAGCATAAGGTGAGGAAGTTGATAGTATGCCCTTATAGCCCACAATACTCTGAATTAGTAGAATACACAATTAATTATCCATGGTTGGACATTGATGTGTTCAAACAACTATTTTTTGCAGCAGTACTCAAATTACAATAAGACCGCATGCTGGCCCCCTCCCATCAAACAATCCTCACTGCACCCTCCTATTATAATTATCCACTCATTAGCCATATGAAAAGCTTAATTATGTTAAAGTAACCATTACCTCTAAAAAGATGCATGATATCTCTTCTCTGTCAATGGCACTAGCGAGATTAACATTACCAGAACTTGGCATAATAAATTTCTCCACCAATGAATCCAAGTAATCAACACGCTTTGGCAATGACTGTATTGACTCTAGGTGGATGACAGCCTGTACATTCAAAATTGACAAATTATTGACACAATTGACAAACTAAAGAGTTGCATCTGAATAAACTCTATAAATAAACCTCAAAAACTGCTCGTGGTAGTTGCATATTTTCAAGATGTCCGGATAGAACCTCCCTTGCCTTCTCTGCATCACCAACAACCTACAGAAAGAGGTACTTAGAAGTATTTTACTAATTGTCAGTCTGTAATACTAGATATTCTAAAATGCCTAGAATAGAAAAGAAGATAACCTTAAACCACAAACGTAAGTTCTATAATTGAATATCTAAGCTTAATTGACACAACATTTTAAAGATGGATGAAATAAGAAAAAAAATGAACATGTTCAAATTCATTCAATCATGGTTTTCCATATTGAAATATAGATATGAGACATCACAATCCCAAGTCCCAAGCAGCATAATCAGTGGAATCGGTATCAGCTGGATAGGAAAAAAATGAACATGTTCAAATACATTCAATCATGGTTTTCAATATTGAAATCTAGACATGGGACATCACAATCCCAAGTCCCAGGCAGCACAATCAGTGTAATGAGTACCGGCTGGATAGAGAATGCAAGTGTGGATATTATAGGATCATAGGATCAATGGAGGTAAAATCCATAGTGAAAAAAAAATCAATTAGAATTTAAGAGGCAAATATATAGGCTGAAGAAAATTTTAGTTAATATAACTAACATTGATTTGAAAGTGATTTAGGCAATTTAGACACTAATAGTGATATGACTTTGTATAGAGTCAAACCGAGAGACAACATCTGATAGTTGGGACAAACATGTTTGTTATGATGGTATAAAATATGAGACAAATAATTACTTAAATGCACAAATTGTCTTTAATTACAAGTGTACTACATTAATAACAACCAATCATAAGGCTATTGGAACAGAAAGAAAAGATTTGGAACTGTAGCTCCTCCAGCTTACATGAGTCTTTCCCATAAACTAATTAAAATTTGCTCCTGACCAACTCAGATTCATGAGAGATTCATCATATGAAATGAGTCCCTTACCAAATAAAGAAAGCGTGAGTATTGAATAAGCAACAATGGTAGCAGCTGAGAATGCTCTTTCTCCTGTTCAGCATTTATAGCTCTCTCATAAATAGACAAAGCTACCTCTTTCTCACCCTGTAAGCAGACATCCAATTGTAAGTTAACAATATTGATATAATTAAAATCTCATGCTTCAGGTAAATTCTCAAGTACCAATCGATATTCCATATTTGCATGTTTCACGATAGGTTCCAACAAACCAGGAGAAACTTCAGAGTAAAGAAACTGATATGTTGTGCGAGCTCCGTCAATATCAGCACTTAGTTCCTTGAATCTAGCAGCGAATAGATGAATCTCAGGTTGTTTCTGTCAAAAATAAATTAGTATGATTACTAATTCACTATATTTTCTACTAAAAAAAGTTAAATATATGAATAGAGCATAGGAATGGATAGTAATCCAGTTTATCTGCACTTGCAGTTTATGTTAGAAAATTGAACAACAAAAACCTTTTCATTCTGGGAAATCTAATCATGTAAAGTCATAATAGTATCACACATTTGGTTTTTGTATAATTTTATTTAAAAATTCCAAGTCATAGTTTAACAAGATTTTTCATATTCCCATTTTTAAGTCTAGTGCTGACAGTCAAATGGTGTCCTTGAAGAATTCAATCACAAAAAAACATGCACATACATTATATCAACAGATAACTTCATTTGCAGTTTTGAAACAAACATTAAATCCCGTCATAAAAGTGTCATTCATGTGGAGCAGATTAATTTACCAAAATGGCTGTATAAATAAATTTGAGTATGATTTAACAGGTAAGAATGTAAAAGGAACATCACATTATGCAGAAGATACTTATGCGCAACACAAATACAAACATTTAGACACACGAGCGCACGCACACCCAAAAAAGAAGAATAAAGAAATTTTTATGTTTAGAAATGCACCATACACCTCAACCAAGTCTGTAGTAAAAATAATTCAATAGCTCCATAGATAAAAGTTTAAGTGTAAAATCAAGAGAGCAAATACCTTAACAAAGACTTGAGTTGCCCTAGCAAGAGCATTATAGGCAAGTTCCATGCTTCCACTTGCTTCCATGCATAGAACATAGCGGATCCAAAGCTCTGGATAACTTGCGCAAGCAATTAAACATCTTTCATACAACTTAACAACCTGCAATATTACATGTATAAGATACAAGCATGAAAGGTGAACCTTAATTAGATATAGGAGTAAGGCATGATCTAAACACAAAGAGAAGTGACAGAAATACTCCATTAGCTGATCAGGGAGGCCCCTCTATGTAAGGAGGGACCAACCTTGACTGACAGATAGATGGTTAAGGGATAAGCAATAAGCAAACACCTGCATGTATGAGATTTGAATTTTAAAAACAGATATTTGATCAACACCTGATGAACCCAGAACATCAACTAACAAATAAGAGTTTGAAGTACTTAGCCTCATAGAAACCAAACATTATGCCCCCGCTTTATCCTCAGTTCAATACCCCAATTTATAAGGTAGCTTCATCGAACATACTATCCATTAAAGCATACTCAGCCAATATGACTGAGCTGTAAGTTCAAAATTATTCCAAGTGGAATTGGAAAAGCATCAAAAACATCTAGCAACAATTACAAGAGACAAAAGAAACTATATACCTTGTTGAAATCATCTCCTCTCTCGATAAAATCAAGATAATTGTGCCAATTTTCAAGCTCTATATCATCGAGAGGCCTGACATGGAAGTATGGCCTTCTGATAGCTGTTTCAAAACCAATGATCTTAGAATCGAACTCTTTAGCTTTCTTATACATCTCTTCCCTAATAGCAATATACTTCTCCAACTCCTCAGCTTCTGTTAAACCTGCACTTACGGGTTTAGAAGATTGTTCTACTACATCGTCATGAACTTCACCATGAAGAGATTCCAAGCTAGAATCCAAAGTGGAAATCACAATAGCAGCTTCCTCAGCTGTACGTATTTCGGACAGAGGATGAGTGGATGCAAGGTCTTTAAAGCTGTAGATTAAGTTTTAAAATTAATAACCAGTTAAAAGGGCAAAAAAAAAACTAGGGCCTATATGATCATTGAATGTGAATGCAAAATTGATAGAACATTCTCCAAAATCTCTCAATTAATTATTTATCAATTCACCAACAGTGCCAAAAAAGACAGCATCAGAGTTATCTCTTCCCAAAATTCCCAACAAAATTTAAGTGTTGTAGAAATTATAGCATCAAAGATCAGATCTTTAACAATTATTCATGTAATGCATTGGTTAAGTTTAGTACAGATTTTAGTAAAATAAGATTAGGAGATATCACAGGAATCAGTTATGTGTAGAAGGTGAATTAAAAAAAAAACAAGTGTACCGATAAAAAAAAACATATGATGCCAGCAAACAAATAGAATGGTAAATACCCTAGTTGAATTACCAGTTAAAATAGCGATCTAGTTGTTGAATTGGATTCTCCAAAATTCTGGTATAAATCATGGCTAGATTACTCCATGCCTGATGAGACTCCTCATATCTAATGTACTCATCCCACAACTGGTATGACAGATAATCAGTGCCAACATATGCCAGTCCACGTTCAAACAACCTGCAAGATGAGCATACACATGTAACAAGTTACTAGATGACTAAGATATAAGTTCATACTAAAAACAGAGAGATTGAATATATCATAACCAAACCTAAAGGGAAACCGGTACCAAGTTGAGGCACATAATTACGAAGGAGAAAGGCTAATTCTCGTAAAAGGCTCTCATGAAATGCAAGGGTTTCAATGACAAGATAATAAACAATATTGGCTACCTTCGGATAATATCAGGATCTTCATATGTTGAAATCGCAAAAGTACAGTAATGCAGCCAAATTTCAACAGAGTAGGTTACTGCTAGAACAGCTCGTTCATACACCTCCACCACTTTGTTGATACTGTCCAAACGCCCCTCATGATCAGCATATTTCTTCCAGTATCCATAACATAGGGGAAATTCAGCCAAGAATGCATCATAAACTTTTCGAATTTTGATAATGTCATTCTGCACATAGATAAGATCCATATTAGTTGAACTCATAAAATAGAAGGGAACTTAAATGAAAAACTAGAAAAGACAAGTAAATTCAATCAAAGATAACTTTAAAACTTGAAACTTAAATGCTCAATTTTAATTGAATTTGTTGATAAATATCCTTCACTCGCGCGCACGCGCGCACACACACAATACAAGCTTCAGAACAAGACAAAACTCTTCATTAGATGAGAATAGATATGCATTTGTTCCATGCAGCATTTGCAAATTTAAACATGAAACCATCAGAATCCTGTATTCTTCTCCCAGATTGTAGCATTAGAAAAGAAATGATAGTGTAAAAAATAATTCCAAGAGATATTCCTTATCTAAGTTTTAAACCAAACAACAACTACAGTTTGACCAACATGAAGCTACCAAGCTGTGAACACTTAAAATTACTTGGATTAAATTCAAAAAAAAAATATGCTTAGTATCCAGAGAGGATAAGTTCCTTAGAAGTACCTCAGCAACTTTTTCTGTTTCATCAATAAGTGATGTCCATGCATTGAAATCTAAACAATTCACCTGAACCAAATTCCATAACCTTTCCTCCTCAGCTGAATACACCACTGTATAATTTGGGGAAAACAGCATATCAAGATGATAAAAAAAATGAATGGCAAAAAATCTTTAGGATAAAAGAAAAAGGAAATGAAGATATTCTCATAAGCACAATGATGGAAACATGTACCATCTCCATACGCGTGCTCAATGGCAGCTCCACCAGTGTCACCTGACATAACTCCATTCTCAATGGCTCCAACAGCTTGATAATTTACCATTTCATTGATGCTTCCATTAACTGAACCATAACCAACTGCATGTGTTGAGGCATCTGCCATATTTTCTTTGCTGATAGTGCTTTCAGTATGCGCATCAGCTACAGAATCAACTGGAACATTTTCTGGCATCAAACTTGGAATGTTTTCATAGGAGCTACCACCATCAGTAATAGAAGAATTGATCAATGGCGCTGCAGAAACAGGATCAGAGTTTTCAACAAGCGCACTGTCCGAGTTTGTTAAAATGTGTTCAGATGAAACATGAGTTGAAGTATCTGTGGCAGCAGATGCTTGATACAGTAAGGGTTGACTATTTTCCATCCTGAAATGGTAGCTTATATGCTCAATTTTAGGTAGAAAAATCAGGAAAAAATAAATAAATTCACATGCATGCTTGATAAGATCTTGGTTTGATTCTATTATAAAATACAGACGCAGTCAGTTGACAATAATTATCATACCAACAGAAAAAAAATGCAGATTCTCCTATATCAAGGAACAGACCAACTGCTGCAACATGAGATGTGTTGGGCAGACAACCAAACTGATATGGTATATGACAGTGTATCACATACAAGCATAAATTTTCTAACGCTTAGAACAACAGTGTTAAAAACACTACAATCAAAACTGTGCTAATTATACTAGATTAGCATAAATAATCTTGATGCATTGCAGCTAAAGCATGCATTACAACTAACACGACATATGAACATAGAAACTGGCAACCATCAAAAGGATAATAGGGGTATCTCGGGATTCCCTGTAAGAATCAGCATGTCAATTTCAACTCTGACCTAATTCAAGCTAACCACTATCCTCTTGAGCCCTCAACTCTCAAGCCCACTAATTATTTCTCTTTTTTAAACCCAAACCTCTCACCCTTAAAGTTTGATCCTCAATGCACTATCCTCTCCCTCTGGCCATCTTCCATCAAGTATTCACTAACTTAACAACCTACAAGAAACATAAGGACCACCACATCCATTTAAAACCCACCAATCACAATTGAACCCATTAAACACCAATGCCACCTACAACCAATACCCCTTTCCTTTGGGGCCTATTCCAATGATTTCACCAGCCATAAAAGAAGGCATAAGAACCTACCAGCTCGCGCTGTGATTTTCCGATCAAACACCAAAGTGGAGAAAGTGTGCCTCCTTGCTGCCGCTGGTGATCACTTTAGCCGAAACTGCTAGAGATAAAAAAAAAAAAAAAACATTAATTGTCACAAAACAAAATACCCAGGAACACAAATTACAGCAGCACCAAAACTAACGTTAACGACAACGATGCGACACGATAGAAGAAAAGGAAGAGGCCTAACCGCTTCTTTTCACGCTCGGAGATAACGGAGAGTGACAAGGGTTACAACTGCTCGGGAGTGAGTGAACCGGGCGGCGGCTGCAGTGTTTCCGGAAGCGACCGCAAACGTCGGCGCGACCGCTGACCGCCGGGGCGGGACACGGGGTCACAGCTTCTACGCCGCGGCGAACGGTCGACGCTACTGCAAAGGGGGTCGGCGACCGGAGCGGCTACGATGTGACGAGCCGACTGCGGGGACTGCGGGGACTACGGGGACAGCGAGCGACGGGAGGTTGCTGCGGCAGCTGAGAGAGCAGCCGACAGAGACGGGAGGCGACGACCGGCAACAGGCGAGCAGCGCTGTAGCGAGATCGCGAGGACGGAGAAGGAAACGCGAGCGAGATAGAGAGCCCTCGGGGGATTTTAAGTTAACAACTGGAACCCTAATTTATCGAACCGATATGTATCGAAGCAGTTTACACCGGTTCGCTAAAACTTGACTAAATCGAGCCCGATGTTTGGTCCGGTTCAAATCTAAAGCACACTCTACAACCCAAATAGCCCATCTAGAATCCAAATACTATCAAATCTGCCTTGAAACAAATCAATTCAACAACAAATGCTATTAATTATCTCTAATAATCTATTAATTAGTTTAAACAGATGCTCAAGCTTAAAGCATGATTTAGAATGTGTAAAGTTGTGTGAAATGTATCGAAGCTTGAAGTTCTCTAGGTCCACTAGAAAATCAAATGTGTAGTGTAGGATTGTAAACAAGTCAAGTCGAGTCAAGTTTTGGGGTGTTCAAACTTGTTTGATAAGGTAACCGAGCCAAGCCGAACCGAGCCTAAAATGAACCAAGCTTTTGAAATGATTGTTCAAGCTTGGCTTGGTTTATTTTTTATGAGCTTGAGCTTG
>JBBUKS010000021.1:5757569-5767853 GCA_038050645.1 Hedychium gardnerianum
TCGGCCGAGGAAACATCTTGAACCATCCTCCTTTGAAGTAGCTCGGTGCCCGAAGCTGTAATTTTATTGTTTAAGATATTTTGAAAGTAGCTAATGTAAATGTATTGGCACGCTGAAGGACTCTATAATATGGCTTGATTAATGTTGTAGCAACTACTCGATAGTAGCTTCTACAACATCAGTTTCATTTTGTAGCAGCTACTCGATAGTAGCTGCTACAACGTCAATTTCATGTTGTAGCAACTACTATCGAGTAGTTGCTACAACTTCAACTTCATGTTGTAACAGCTACTCGATAGTAGTTGCTACATTGTCAGTTTCAAGTGCTATTATAATATAGGAAAGGGAGTACGTTGATTCAAGTGCTGTTAAAATATAGGAAATAGAGTATGTTGATTCAAGTGCTATTATAATATACATCTAAAGATCCGACAACAATAACACAAAACTACAACATCACATATATTAGACTTACAACGTGGTCTCTAAACTCAACCAATACAAACACAACTACAACATGTACATCAAATCCATTTGTAATAACTGCTCATCGAGAGTTTGGTAAACCTAGCTTCATCACCCAAAGGGCATGGTGTTAGAATCTGCAACAATAAAGACAAATATAAACCATGAAATTTCTGCTTATTTATCCACTAAATAAAATGAAATTAAACTTAGATAGGACCAGCTTTAGATACCAACTCTTCTTCATATGTGTCATCATCGTTGTTATGATTATTCTCTATAGCAATTGATATGGCAATCGACACATCGCCATATATACTAGTATTTAATAAAAATCATTGATTTGGGATCACCTGTATAATACAAATGTAGAATTAATCGACACATATCCTTGCTGCAGAATTGGACAGTTGTGCTTGTCATGTGACACACCGCGGTGCCCACATCTATGACATAGATGGGACTTTGAGTTGACATCTCCTTTGATAATTTTAATCTCTTCCCACATCCTTTTGTCCTTACTAAAGAAGGATCAACAATATCGGGGGCCCCATCCATGCATTTCTTCCTTTGACTTTCATTGTCACATGTTCTACTAATGCTTATCTCTTGAATTTTTTGTATATACAATTGAATTGTTCATCCAAAAAGTTTGTGCCCTCATCAGTTAAAGATGCATCATCAATTAATACTATAGCTTTATAGGATAACCTCGAGTGTCTTAACAACAAAAGCCTTTCTGGATTATAGTTGAAATTTTGTTCACACAAAGTATATATTGCTCCAACCTTTGCATTTCTTGTCCATCATTTGAGTATATACTTTTCAGGCAATAGAAACACTAGGTTGATACGGAAAAAAGCCAACATATGCTTGCATGGAATGCCCTCAAACTCAAATTTTCTATAGCTACAGGATATGTACTCCCTCTGTTTATCATACGTGAGCACCCTTAGTTTTGAGGTAGAACAACTTTGAAAATTCATGATATGATAAACCACTATTTTAATGCCTATAGATGCTTGTTGCACATAATAACCATGACTCACACTAATTTCACTTTGAAAATCCAACCATTTCTTTTTTGTGTACAACTTAACCATTTGAGTTTCCATTGGCTAGTTTGTCTTAATCTTGGGATGCTCATTCATATCAATGTGGTCGACAACTAACTCATTGTGTCTTTGGTGTCGCAATGCCCTATTGATACGGGTGATAAAATCCATCAATGAGTCTTTATTTGAGACATACTTCTTGAAAAATGAATGTGAGCTTTCAAATCTCTAACTACTTGACATTCCAACACAAAATACATGGCTAAAATATAATGGGACACACTTTTGTCATAATTCATATATCAACGACATCCAATCATTTTTCTCCAAGTCAGAATACTTGATAACCTCTTTCCATGACTTCTCAAATTCATCGGGTATTGAGAAGTTCATAATGACATTATTCATGCTTTGATAGTAGTTGCGAAAAGGCAAAGGGGATAATTTATCAAGGAATTTATTGAGTATATGCTACAAACAATATCGATGCATTGTTTGAGGAAAAACTTGTGCAATGACTTTCGTCATAGAAAGATCTTGATCAGTGATGATGATGGTTGGTGGACCTTTAGGCATGACTTTTATGAACTTCTTAAGAAACCAAACAAAATACTTAGTTTTCTCATCACTTAGAAAGCCACAACCAACACAATGGACTGATGGTGATGATTAACTCCTACAAACAATGTAAAAATCATCCCATATTTATTAGTGTTATTTATCATATCAAATACGACTACATCAGCAAAGACACTGTATACACTCCTTAATACATGATCCGTCCAAAAACATCTAGTGAATTTGTTAGTTGAATCAGTTTCAAAATAAAAGAAAAAGGCTGAATTCTTCTCTTTCTCATATGTAAATAACTCTACCAGTGCTTCGACATTGATATCCTTTTGTTCATCCCTTAGATCTTTCTCGTAGATTCTAATATCTCTTTCTGTGTAACCTACAAGCTCAGGCCCTCCATACTCTATCTCCAATATTCGAATTTGTTGATTAGTTGACACATTAACCTCTGAAAACTGCTAAGTTAATATTTTTTTGACTACAGAAATATTATGATGTGAGTGTAGAAAATGCACCTTTGAAGGAGTTGATAGTAGATGATTATGACTTTCCATGAAGTTTATGACAACCCAATTTGGCCTGGTCTGTTCTTTGATAAGTGAAACCTTTGACTTACATCCACTCCTAACTTCGCCACGTGCTCTTTCCTTTTTAGGTTGATCACCTTGTGCCTCCTTATTCCGTTTATCATTTGTATGTCCTTCTTTAAAGCATATAAATTGTTTCCATCCAACTTCATTTGTGCTCTTATTTTTCTTGTTGTTGCCTATTCTGGCACTAAATTCGGCTTCTCGTGCATATTGGTTATAGAATGAAAATGACTCCTCCATTGATCGAAATTTCATCCCAATTTTTGGTTTTCGATCCTTAGCAACATGGGGAATATATAGCTGATCATCAAAACAGGTTACTTCCATTGCTAGGGAATGACAGATTCAGTTCAATTTAAAATAAGAATTTCAACGATATAAGAAGAATAATATGGAGAAAATCTAATATAGAGAAAACAAGAAATTTGTGCAACTACCATGTAGCAGCTACTATGTAGTAGCTGCTATAGGTTATAGTAGCTACTGTCAAGTAGCTGCTACAACTTAAAATCGAAGACCTAGAATTGGTCGACTAACTCGTGGTAGTAATTATGCTCTTTTGGCAGCTGAAACCCTAAACACTAAAAAACCAAAACTACCCTAAAAAATCATAACTATAAACCCTAAACACGAGGTGAAGAGTCAAATTAAATAACTTACAATAGTGACAATGATTCGGAGGTGAAAACCAGGCGTCAGCATTGCGATGAGGTTGATAAACGAAGCGACAGTCACGAACGAGAGGGATAACCAAGTAGGATGGTTCGAAATGGTTCGAATTGTTTCTCTTTTATGGGTAGCTACGTTGGCAGAAGGGTAATTACTCTATCGCTTTCATGATGTAGCAACTACTCGACAGTAGCTGCTACACTATATAGCAGCTACACATTTACTATCCCTGCTACACATTGTAGCAAAGATACAAAGATATGAGCCATTCAAAGTCGTTGGAGCAACATTAAAAGAAACGATTAAAACAGTCTACAAACATACTAAACTATGAAGAGAGTCGTTATAACACTTCCATAAAACATCATTTCAACATACACAAAACATCATTATAACAGCAGGAATCCCCCTTAGAAATCATTGCTTTCCAGTAGATTGATGGCCTGTAACCTCTGTCACTTCCTCATTCAACTTGGTAAGTGTGGCATTGATCTTTTCCAGCGTTTGAAGGGAAAACTTCAACTCGCCCACCACTATATGCAAAGATGAAAATAAATTAGTTCATAAACGTGATTTAATAAAAATATTATAATACATTGTAGCAACTACGGGCTCATAGCTGCTACAACACAGACTTTATGTTGTTATAGCTATGGGCCCATAGCTGCTACAACGTCATTTAATAAAAAAAATGTTACCAAGTTGTAGCAGCTACGGGCCAGTAGCTGCTACAACACAAACTTCACGTTGTAGCAACTACGGGCTCGTAGCTGTTACAACATAGACTTCATGTTGTAGCAACTATGGGCCTGTAGCTGATACAACACAACCTTCACGTTATAACAGCTACAGTCTCGTTGCTACTACAACGTCATTTAATAAAAAAAATGCTACCAAGTTGTAGCAGCTCTACGGGCTAGTAGTTGCTATAATACAGACTTTACGTTGTAGCAGCTATGGGGGCTCATAGATAGTAGTTGTTACAACGTCATTTAATAAAAAAATGCTATCAAGTTGTAACAGATACAACTTAATTTACTCTTACAACGTAATTTATTTCTCTTTCCTCTCTTTAATTGTTTTTCCTCATTTTATCTTTTATCTTTTTGTTTTTTCTCTTCTCATTTTCTTTCTCTCTAAGACAGCTATATCTTATTTCTCTTATTTTTATCTTCTCTCTCTAATCTATTATTTTTCTTCACATCTCTTTAATTTACTTCTCTCTCTTTTCACTTTTTTATTCTTTATCTTCATTTTTTATTCTTTATCTTCATTTTTTATTTCTTTTTTTTCCCTCTTCTTTCTTTCTATTTTCATCTTTTTTTTTCTATTTTTATTTTCTCTCTCTAATCTATTCTTTTTCTTTACATCTCTTTCATTTACTTCTCTCTCTTTTCTCTTTTTTATTCTTTATATTTATTTTTATTTTTTATTTCTTTTATTTCTCTCTTCTTTCTTTCTATTTTCATCTTCTTTCTATTTTTATCTTCTCATTCTCTAATCTATTCTTTTTTCTTCACATATCTTTCATTTACTTCTCTCTCTTTTCTCTTTTTTATTCTTTATCTTCATTTTTATTTCTATTTTTTCTCTCTTCTTTCTTTATATTTTTATCTTCTTTCTATTTTTATCTTCTCTCTCTATTATATTTTTCTTTATCTTCTTTTATTCATTTTGTTTATCTTTCCTACTTTATTTTATTTTTTCTTTCTTATTTCTTTTTCTTTTATTCTCTCTTATCTTATTCATGACTATTTTTCTTTATCTTATTTTTCTTTTTCACAATTTCTATTATTTTTTCTTTCTTTACATATTTCCTACTTCATTACATTTTTTTTCTTTATTATTTCTTTATCTTTTATTCTATCTTATTGTTTATCTTATTTATTTGTTCTTCTTTATCTTATTTTTTGTTTTCTTCTTTATCTTATTTTTTTGTTTTCTTATTTATTTTATTTATCTTATTTCTATCTTATAGTCATTATAAGACACCAACAAAACAAAAGGAACATCAACCTAACAAAAAGAATAACTACAAAATGATCCACCTATGGACTTCTAAAGCGAGCCCCTAGTAATCCATCCGTTCCAGCAAATCGATGGATGTTTTCACAACTGCCTAGGTCTCCACCAGTGTTTGAAGGGCTACCTTGAACTGGCTCACTGCTTGATCCTGCTTTTGCTGCAAGGTTTCCGCTGGTTTAGAAGCCAGGGAGGGAAAACAGTCTTCCCAAGACCCTATAGATGAGGAAGACGTTAAATCATCGACCAGTATCACGGGACAAGAAGAAGGTGTTTCTTTCTTGTCATGCAAATGTGTTATGACTTAGGAAGGAGAAGTCATGATCTGAAATTGAAGAGTTTAGGGTTTAGGAAATTGAAGGGTTTAAGGTGTACGATTTATAATGATGTGATTTCATCAATTCCAAAGGTATAGCTTATTAAATGCAAGGATAGAGTTGATGAAAATTAATTCAGGCAGTTGAAACATCATTTCCAAAGTTATAACACATTTAATGCAAAAATGAAAATAAATTAGTTCCTAAAAGTGACTTAATGAAAAAAAAAATGATACCACATTATAGTAGTTACGAGTTCGTAGATGCTACAACACACACTTCACATTGTAATAGCTACAAACCTGATGCTGCTACAACATAGACTTCACGTCGTAGCAACTTCGGGCTCGAAGCTGCTACAATGTGATTTAATAAAAAAAATGTTACCACATTATAGCAGCTACAGGCGCAAAGCTGTTACAACACAAACTTGACGTTGTAGCAGCTACGAGAGTAATTGTTTCAAGCATAACCGTGTAATTGTTTGTAGCGCCAAGAGAATTATAATGAATTATTTTACCTTCGTTCAGGTCTATGACCATTAGATCCCAATGATCATCTTTATTATTAAGAGGACAGAAGATATATCCAATGACCTTATATTCATCAATTTGAGCATATTGTTGTAATAGGTCGAAATTCATGCTCTCAAACATATCCTATGTAAACAAGATTCATTTTTAATGGACTAAATCCAACTACAAATCAAGTATGATTAGTTCAGGTAGTCAAATACTTATAGCAAACCCAACCCCACAAAATATGGATGGGCAATATGAAGTGTTAGAGGTTTTGGCTTCATTTGCTATAATTGTAAAATATGCATTGATGCAATCGTCGTAGGTGTACTGAGTCCAATCAAACACTGTCATTAAATCTACCATATCTAATGAGAAAATAGAGTTGGATCATACTGGAAGTGTCATAATCCTACATAAACAAACAAAAATAGAATAACAAATTATCACTATTGTTATTATTGAATAATATTCACAACTTCTACATTTGTAGCAGCTATGAAAAATTACATTCAAATATTTTTCCGGATTGATAGTGAAATTTAACATTCAAATGTATTATTGTCAATACAACATAAAAAAAAATAAAAACACTATTATTTTTGTTTTAATATACAACCTTACATGAGACTTCAATGAACATAATCATCATTGTTTTACATCTTTATGTAACTACGCTACCAACCAACTCACTTTAATTGGCTAAGCTTCAATAATGCATCTGCTACCACATCATCTTTATTTTTGTTAAAGAATGTCTTCGCTTGCTAAACAAATACATACACAAATATGTCATTAAGGATTAACAACAACAAAAATTAACTACAATCAACTCTACCTTCAATATTTGACCTTCTCAATCTCAGCAACCTTCATTTGTTGATTTGATGAAGATGTGGCAGCTTTGTGTGATGAAAGTGTGGCAGCTGTGTTTAATGCGATAGGGGCTTCTACAACGTCAATAATCTCCTTACCTTTCTCTTTCCCCTTGGTTGTTTGTTTTCTATCAGTTCTCTTACTCTTGGGGGCTTGTTGAAATATAAGAGTCAATAGTGACCCAGTACTCTTTCTAGCACACCTTTTCATTCTTGTATGTGTTGGCAGATTAGGCTCGATGGCCTCTTTATCCATTATAGCAGCTGCTCTTGCCTCTTCTGGTACCTTACTTTGTAGTAGTGTTTGGAGCTCTGTAATTTTATTTTCTTGTTCAACTATTATTCTGTCTTTTACAGCTAAAATTCTATCATTTTGAGCTATGGTCTGATCCTTTTCAACAATCCTAATATCATTGATAAGGGTGGTTGAGTCGGGGCCCCATGGTAGTACGGACAGGTGCCACGCGGCGAATAGTCAAGGTCAAGATTAGCTGAACCCGGTTGGGCCTCTCAACTTTCGGACGAACGTGTGCTATATAGCCGACCGGGTACAGTTATCATCACCCCGGTCAAAAAAGGGTGATCAAGATCACAGACCAGAATCAAGGTATCAGGTCGGGGTATATTATGTTACCAACTGGAGGCACCATACAGAGCCCAGTCGATTGAATTATATTCCCACTCAGGTCTTTAATCCAATCGGACACATCCTACGAAGCCCGATCGGTTGTATTATATTTCCGGTCGGGTCTCTAAACTGACCAGATGCGTCCTGCGAAGCCCGGACAGTTGTAGTATGTTCCCGATCAGGTTTCTAATCCTACCGGATGCGCCCTACAGAGTCGGTTGGATGAATTACCTTCCCGGTCAGGTCTATAATATAGTTGACTGGAATGATCTTATCATTGGCCCGTGCCTCTGGCATGCCTATAAGGTCTAACTTCAATGTCACCTGTACGACCAAAACATCCCTCAACAGTACGGTCAGAATATTCCCCAGCAGTATGACCAGAACATCCCCAACAGTACGACCAGAACACCCCCAACTATACCTCAGGTACTCCCTTGAAGTACGGAGAACGGCGGGACTTTCGGACCAGAATATGCTCACCCATGCTCAATAGTACACGCCATTAATGTTGGTCGTACACACTCCGAAGGAGTATATAAAGAAATGAGAGTCACTGTTGCGAGGAGGTTCTTTCCTAACCTGAGACATCTTTACTTTCTGTAACTATTTCAACTACCTCTGCTCGATCATACCTGACTTGAGCGTCGGAGCAGGATCCCCAGACCTCTCGCCTGGAGCTCTCCTTTAACTCTCCGTCTCTCTTTCTGTGATCCATGCAGGTCCCCGACCGGAGAGATCAGAGAGGTCTCGTTCACTCGTCGCTGCATAGATGAACCCCCTCCGATCGGTTACTTAGAACAAAAGACCGTCGAGTCCCTCCGATCGGCGCTAGGACCTCAGAAGACCGGCAAGCTCGGCCCGCTCGATGGAGATTAGGTCAATGATTCTCCAGCTCACCGGTGACTCATTCCTCGAAAGTCTCCATGCGGGAACAAACTGGCGTCGTCTGTGGGAAACTTTTAAATCCTGAGCAGAGATTGAGATGAATGACACTGGAAGATCCATCCTGCCCTCTTCGCAAAGCGAACTGACCCAGATAATCACAGTCGTCATACATGAAGCCATGCAACAATAACAAGCGTGTGGCAACAGCAAGAAGCATGGATGCAACAACAACAGTTCATCTGGCAGCAACAGTAGGTCGTGGGGCAAGTACCCCGGCTGACACAACCTTTACCGTCGGGGATGCCTGCCCCGTCGGTTGGGGCCCCACCTGGCGCTCGGCAAAGATTGTTCACGCCCACAGACACATCGCTGCCCTTTGGTCGACCCGTGGTGGAAGCATCTCTCCCACCAGAGTAGTCGGGAGAGTCCTCGATCGCCCGGGCCAAGGCCCAAGATGTCGTCAAAAGCAAAGAGTCGGCTCCCAATAGAGCCAGCGGAACTAAAGGTCTGTCGTTCACGGAGAATATCTTGGACGATCCCCTGCCCAAACACTTCCGTCCCACGACCGTCGGGGAGTATAGTGGGTCGACGGACCCCGAAGACCATCTATACAAGTTCGAGAACACGGCGCTACTGCACCAATATCCGGACGGAGTTAAATGCAGAGTCTTCCTGATGACCCTAACGGGTCCAGCGCAGAGGTGGTTCAACCGTTTGCCAATCGGATCCATTCATTCCTTCGAGGAATTCAAAAGTGTGTTTCTACAGCATTTCACCAGTAGCCGAAGGTATATTAAGACTCCCTGGGTCCTGTTCTCCATGAAGTAGAGAGCGAAAGAGCCCCTGAAGGATTACCTCCAACGGTTTAGCAAAGTGATCTTGAATGTCCAGGGAGCCACCCCTGAGATTCTAGTCAGCGCCTTCTCATAGGGCTTATAGGAGAGCGATTTCTTCCGGTCCCTGGTGAAATTTCGATCACCTTATGAGCCGGGCCCTCAAATACGTGAAGGTAGAAGAGGCCCAGTTGGCCTGGAAAAAGGAAGCCAACGTTCTGGCTGGTCCGTCTGACCGCAAGGCCCTCCCACTCCACTGAAATACAACGATCGCCCGGGGCCTCATTGCCAAATGCCCTGAGGTGGGGACATAGCGGTCCACGAGATCGATGCCTTTTGAGCCCCGTGGCCCAAGAAGTGGCATCCTAAATTGCCTGGCCTCTTATGTTCCTACCACCAAAGAGGAGGACATGATACCAAAGACTGCTACGAACTGAAGAAGAAAAAGCGAGATGAAGAATGGAAGTCCCCCGACCGGAAGCGCTCTCCTCGCCGGGCGGATCGGAGGGAGACAGAGGATTCATCCGATCGATATGCTAGGACACTCCCAAGAAACCATCGAAGACCCACCCCTCCAAGAGAGGAGGGGGCGAAGGACAAAGGCAAAGCCACACTGAGAGGGGCGATAGACATGATATCCGGTGGTTCCACCGACGGGGACTCCAACAGAGCCCGCAAAGCTCACAGTCGCCCGCTGGAGAACTTTTGGGGTAAGTACCAACGCTAGGGAGAGTAGCGGACCGGAAATCAGCTTCAAGCCGTGAGACTTGGAAGGGATCGAGACGCCCCAAGAAGGCGCCCTGGTTGTCAAGGCTATAATAGCCAATTATGAAATAAAAAATAATCTTCAT
>JBBUKS010000021.1:5805458-5817797 GCA_038050645.1 Hedychium gardnerianum
AAAAAATAGTTCACTAAACATACTAGCACATGCATCACAATACATGAAAATCTAGATAAGAGCGTGCTAGTATTTTTTGCAAGAAAATAAGTCATTCTAAAATGTGATAATGATGTAATTGACATGCCACAAGACTAAAACAAACAAACTAAAACAAATACAGAAAATAAAACTAATCTAGCTCAAGCAAATGAAAAAAATAAAATAAAGCTATGTACATATGTACAACTCTCCCCCATACTTAGACATTTCACTGTCCCAATGAAATCAATAAGGTGGAGCCAGGGGAAAATCGGGGAATCCTTCAAATCCATTTAGAATAGGTATCCAACCATTATTTTCTAAATTTTTATAATAATAGTACATAGAGGCAATTTCTATATGGGTTTATCTTATTAAAGCCCGGAATTCCTCTTGCTTCTTCCAATCATTTTTTTATACTTCCATAAAATCAATGATCTTTTGAATAACTCTTCCTCTCTCTTGAAATGTTCCCGCAAATATTGAAATTATTCATCTTGGTGGCAAAAAGGTAAAACTGTCACCTCGGCGGCCCTTCCAGGGTGGCCCCCCACTATCTGGAAGGGAGGTAAATCATGGGTGACTACTAGCCTTTGAACAGTGACCATTGCATGGGGGAGGAAAGGAACCTGACAAGCATTACGCTGCCAAGGATTGACCTCTAGACCTCTTGGTGGCAAAACCCCATGCAATAATCATCTGCTTGTCCCGTGGGGACTTGAAATTATTCATCTGATATTACATAATGTTTCTCTAACAAATTTTTATGGATAATCATGTCGTGATGAAGTGTATTTAAAATAGGTTGAAATGCGAAAAATTTAAACTTTGAAAGAAAATGATTATTTAAAGATTTGCTACTTGAAGGCATGTGAATGGAGGATTCTATAGGCAAAGGTTATTTAGAGGCATTCAACATTAACCAATTTTCTTTGATTCTTATGGTGGTCAAGTCATTGTTTGGCAAAACTAAAGGGAATCTATCTTTCAATATAAGATAG
The DNA here is from genome assembly GCA_038050645.1 of Hedychium gardnerianum. Classification (NCBI taxonomy): domain Eukaryota; kingdom Viridiplantae; phylum Streptophyta; class Magnoliopsida; order Zingiberales; family Zingiberaceae; genus Hedychium; species Hedychium gardnerianum. The sequence goes on from JBBUKS010000021.1 coordinate 5,806,481, forward strand.
TATCAATGTTCATCCCTTTTTATCATTTTTAAAGCTAAACAAAACTCAATATCTAATCCGGGGGTATTCTCCACCATCTCTAATTCATCTAAGTCACAACCTAAGATAACTGCTATACGAGTGAGCAACCCTCCCAAAATGATGGGACTAGTGAAAGAAGATTTTTCCAATCTAACTAAGTGTTTTACAAAAAGTAGCCCCATTTTGACATTCACTGCTTCAATCATAGCCAATAAACTTAATAACTCACAATGGCACACACTACCTTCTTTTCACATTGGCCAAAAATTGTATGTCTCATGGCTAAGTGGATGTAACGAAAGATTGGGTTTACAATGCATGAAGCCCTAGAGATAGCCAGTGTAAAATGACTTCCATTACCCCCAAGTGCATCCCATATCTCTGAGCTTTTGAATTTCTTTGAAGTTAATTGTCTTTTTCCATATGGTAGGTCAAAATATGCATTGAAATCATCAAGAGTCCAAACATAGTTATCATTAAACAGCCTAAATGAAATTATTTCTAACTCTTGGTTATTATATTGAAAATTGATGGAACTCAAAATTTCTAAAGTAATTCTAGCATATGTTGGATAATTCACCTTCATGAAACCATTCCACCCAACCTTACCAAATAACCATTCAACATCATTTATAAACCCTAAAGCATCCAAAGTATCATAATCCACATACTTAGTGAATGAAATAGAGTGATTCATCAAAGAGTTGAAACAAAATTTCTATTCATCATTTTCAAAGAAAATACTAAAGTTGTGATTTATACCCTTGAAGCATGCCCTTTATTCATTCTTGGAAGAAAGCTTTTCTTTTCCTTTGTTGTTGGATCAATTTTTTTTTTGTGAGTCTGATCTTCTTCTAGAGTATTTCAACATCTTAGGAGAGAGTCTTGAGAAGAGATAAAAGATGGTTGGGGAAGAAGAAGGAAGAGGCTCTCTTTGTAGAAGAGGAAAAGGGTGAGAGCTTTTTGGGTGGTGAGAAGCAATTAGAAAAAGAAAAAGGGAAAAAGACTTAAGAATTAGATGAGACGGAAGAGGAAGAGGAAGAGGCAAGAGGGAGAGAAAGGGGCAGACACGACTATGTGAGGGGGTTATATGGTCGTGTCTCTCGGGTTTTAAAAACCTAGGGCCACCAAAAGGTCATGTTTAAAAAAACACAGCCTGTGCTTGAGTTGTGTCTGCCTCTTACACATGACCTTGTGTAGTTAACATGCTCATGTCTTGAAATGTTCTTGGAAGGGACACGACTATGTTTGTGAGACATGGCCTGAAGCTAAGCTGTTTCTGTTTTGGAAGAACAATCGTGCTTTTTGGTCACGACCTAGACTTGGGTTCCTACAGCTGGGAGACATGGCCATGTCTGATAGACACAACCTTGACTTGAGAACCTTCTGTTTTGAAGGCACGACCATGCCTATTGCACATGACCTGCCCTTAACTCTGCTGCAGGGGGCACTATTAACGAAATCGCAAGTGCATAGTAACATCGTTGGTAATATAAAAGATTATCGTATCTACATGGACTATTGATTAAGCACTAGTATACTTTGTAAAGTAAGTTATCTAGGCAATCAAATGTTGGTTGAGGCCATGAATGAGAGATTGAGAAAGAGAGAGATAGAGGGGGAGAGAGAGAGCAAGAGAGTTGGTTGTGTGTGAGAGAGAGAGTTGGTTGAGAGGGAAGATTTTTGGGAGAATGGTTCTAGAATTTCGGTTTCATTATGATGCTAGTTAATGTCCCCACAATATGTTCATCTCCTTATTCTCCACACTTACTCCTATGTAGCTAGGGTTATCCCTATGTTAAGTTCTTTTAACTCTAGAAAGTGGAATAAGTGTCAATGTCCTTTGTCACTAAGGGCACAAATGTTTGGTTGAATGAGAATTCTTTGTTACAAAGGATTTTCCAATTATCCAGTCTAGTAGCAACTTTAACATAGAGACAAATCCCTTACATCTACATGCAATACTCACATACATAATTCGTCAAACATATACAATATACAACACACATAGAGCATGAAGTAAACATCTCATAGACATAAGAAAATTGACATATACATAGTTCATACATCAATCACACATCATAATTACTCCCTAACCCTATAAATGTGGAGATTACTCCATAGAAAAAGGGATACAAATTGAAGACAAGAATAATAGCATTCTTACATCCCGAATCTGAGAATGGAGAAGGAGAAGAAATTTTTATCGAGGCGTTGTTGTTATCTTCGAGATGTTTCCTTGCTCAGGATGTGGACGGATCATCTAGGAGGATAAAGATGGAAGCTCTAGGGTTTCACCTTAAGGGGATAACCCTTCCCCATGGAGAGGGGATGAACCCCAAACCCAAGATATGAAATAAGTGTTTTCTTGACCCTTTTATACTTGCTAGAATTTCTAGATCTGCCCTCTTTGTTAGACTTTAGAAAACCCAATTTTTCACACCTTAAACCACTTAATCTCGGGTTGGGCTCTGAATAAAAGTTGTAGATCTTGAGGTTATCTATATATTGAAGGTTGAATCACCCAAAACTCTAATCGAGTGCAAAGTGATAGCCGTTTTACTTTTGGTCTGTAGGCTATCTGGAATTTGACACGGTCATGCCTAAAAAACACAGCCCGTGCCTAAAAGAAACACGACCCATGCCTGGAAGTAGGCATGGTCGTGCCTCTAGGGCATAGTCTGCAAATGAGGAGCTTCTAAAGCCTAAGAACAGTCGTGCCTTGAGGTACGACCTGCAAATGAGGAACAATTGGAAGGGAGGCACGACCGTGCCTTTTAGCATGGCTAGACATTCTTTTATCAGTTTGCACCATAAATAAATGTTGTTGATCTTGAAGTTATCTACATTTTTAAATTTGATTCAGCCTGAAAATTCAACCTTGCATAAAGTTATGGCCATTCAAAATTTGGTCTATAAATTTGGGCGGAGTAGGGGACACGGTCATGCCTAGGAGGTATGGTCGTGCCTTTTAGCATGGCTAGATCATGGATTCTTCTATTGTACTCTGAAGAAAAATTGTAGATATTGAAGTTATCTACATTTTAGAAATTTATTCAGCCCGAAACATTAACTATGTAAAAAGTTATGGTCATTCTACTTTTCATCTATAGGCTACCCAAAATCCAATTTAGCTCTAAATATGCTCCAAATTATGTCTTGTCAATGAAAACATGTAAAAAGAAGTTCTCTGAACTAAAAGAGTAGAAGTATGCCATAATAATGAAATAGGGTGCAATACATGTAAATTATACTCATGAAATATAAGTAGATGTGTGTCAAACAATGCATAAAAGTATATATAATTTATGCACATCAACCGTGTATTAAAATTTTATGAAAACTGAATTAAACCATTTAATCTAGTTATACCTACGAGTGTGTATTCAAACTTTGTAGATAGTGTTTGCTAGCCTCGCAAGGCTATTCTCTTCTGTAATCAACTAAGTGACGTTATGAAATCTCACCTCTATTTGTATCCATGCTGAGTATCTTCAAGATGACTTCGCAAAGTCCAAGCCTTATCTCTGCTTTGGTACTATCCGAAGTGGGGAGAAAAAATGATTTGAGAGAGGGATCTTGCTCGTTTCAATGCCCGACAGCATATGTAACCCGACGGCATGAGATGAGGTGAACCACAGAGGAGAAGTCATTGTTTGGGGCCAAAAACTTACTATTCACATTGAAAAACTAGCAGCCCAATAGCGAATTGGAGCAATCATTCGTATGGAAAAACAAGCAACTAATTGGAGCAACCATTCACGTTGAAAAGCCAGCAGCTAATTGGAGCAATCAACAATGAGTTTCTATTCATGTTGATCACCTAGCAACGTGTGGAGCAATCAACAATGAGTTGTTGTTCACGTTGATAATGTGAATTGCTTGCGGTGGCTTCGATGGACTTCTCCTCGACGCCGATAGGAAGAGGAAAAGGTGAAGAGGAGTCAAGTGGATTTTTGGAAAAACCTAACTATTAGGTTTAATTAAAACTTATTAGATTAATTCTCTCCCTATGAGAGAGTATTTATAATCTCTTCTCTATGGCTTGGGGAACAAGTCATCTCCTAAGCCCAAGCCCAACCCATTAAGCCTTAACAATAAACTTAACCCATTTAGCTTCTTGGTTTAGTTTAAAACTAAATGACTTGGTTCAATAACTAAACCAAAATAATTTGGTTTATTATTAAACCAAATAAGGTCCTTCACATCTTTAAAAGACATGGCTCATCTGCGCTTCCATTCTGACAAATAACTTTCCATATTTGCCATTTGTTTGGTCTAACCAAACTTTGCCTCTCTCGATCTGAGAATCTGATTCTCAAACTCGTTTTAAATCTTTCAGATAAACTTGCAGTGCTTGTGACCTTATAGGTTTCTAGTTATATTGGTCATTCATAATTAACCATTAATTATGCAATGATCATGAGTGGCACCTTATAGTACATCATGATCCCCAATTGATCAAAAAATCACAGGTTGATTCCAGAACCACGTTTGAACCTTTCAACAGCTATAATGAATCGTGTCTCGTTCCTTTCACTTATCTTATACCCTCTTGGCTGAGGACATGGTGTATGTGTTAGTCCCAACTAGGCTGACTACGTCACACCTAGTCTAAGCATTACTTCCTTGTCTTGTAGAGTCAAATTACTCAGATATGTGTTCAAAAGTCCCGTACTCTTGGCATGCATTCTTTGGCTAAAGACATCGAGTAATAATCCTGACATGCGGCCATAGGGTATACGTCTCTTTATAAGGAGTAGTGAATCTTTTGTTGGCTATCCAATCACCTTCGCGTACTTCGACTTAAACCTATTCATCTCGAGTCCACACCTCCTTGGAGATGTTTGCTTATGATGTCAAAATATAAGTGTTCATGACCAACATGACTTGAATACCTCAAGTCAAAGGAAAGTCACACATAAGCTACAATGAGATATTCATTGACATATCTACACATGTAGAGAACCATATGAAGTCTCATGGTAGGTCACTCCAATGAACTAGTTTTCATTAACTAGCATCCACGTTTAACCCTCAATATCCCAATGTCTCTAGCCAGTGAGGAGCAGCTGCTTGGACAAGCCAAGGAGTATAACCCGTGTTAGTCTCACAAAATTGATGATGTCCAAACTCATCAATTCATCGACTTGGGAATGTTTCAATACCTTCATAATTACACATGTAGATATGCTCACTAGTTGTGATCAAATCACAAGTTCTCTCATGCTATGAATTGTATTATGGACTTTCAATAAATGAGTTTAAGATCCAATCATGCATTGGAAAATGTGTACTCAATTAGTGAAACTTTATTTATCCAATAAATAAGTACAAATCATAAGGCGATTGTCTTAGGACACCTCTAAAATATAACATGTATGTCATTACATATATGTGAGGCACACCTCGTATCCAATACCTAAGTGTCAAAAGAAATAATATGACATTCAATAATGAAGATACCTAAAGAAAATGGAGCATCGGATGCCTTCTTCTTCTTCACAGACTCAAGATAAATTTTGTAGTTTCTTCGCCAGTGTCCCATTTTGCCATAATGGTGACATGGGCCTTTTGGTACCAATTCTTTTTCTTAGCCTTCTTCTTCCCTTTAGCTTGAGTTTTTGACTTCCTCTTAGAACCTTTCTTAGAAGAATCAAACAACATCACATCTTTTGATTCTTCTTAACTGATGGCTCCACTATCTTAAGCATGTTGATCATCTCAGGAATTGTGGATTCAAGATGGTTCATCCGATAGTTCATCACAAAGTGTGAATAACTTTCAGGCAAACTATGTAAAATTAAGTCAATACTTAATTCATGATCCATGAAAAATTTAAGTGATCTAAATTGCTCAATGTAGTCATTCATCATTAGTACAAATTGCACCACAGATGAACCCTCCTGTATCTTTGAGAAAAAGAGAAGCTTGGAGATCTTGAACTGTTCGAATCTAGCTTACTCATCAAACAATTCACAAAGATAATCAACAATTGTATAAGCATCCATATGCTCATGTTGTTTTTATAGTTCAGGAGACATCGAAGCTAGCATGATGCAACTAGCAAGCTCAGAATCAATCATATTCTTCTGATAGACCAACAATTGGTTCGAAGTTGCATCATTCACCAGACTTGTGGGAAGAGGTTCTTCAAGGACATAGGCTATCTTCTCAACTTGAGAACGATTCTCAGGTTATGAAGTCAATCCAAGAAGTTCAGCCCGATTAGTTTGTTTGTGTACAAAATCGAGCGCAAATTCATAGAAGTCATGCTTATATAATTAACCTAGAAATAAAAAATTGAGCATATAAGAGAGAAGAATTAAATGTGTAATGCAACCAATTCACATACACAAAAAGAGATCCCACTTACTTATTGAATTCAAGAGCCCTTTGAATTAGGGGAAAGTGTAGGTTTTCTCCAAGTGGGTTGATATCCACTATAGATAAGAACAACCTTTGAGAGAGTCCAATAAGCCATTCTTATTATCTAGTGGTAGGTATTAAATATACCAATTATATATCACATATATATAACTATCACATTATGTTATCAACTCTTGATATTTGCATAAATATCGGGTTGTTAACTCATTAACATATATACATCATATATATATCACCCAACTTCACCTCTATCCACATTAACCTTGGAGAAAGTTCAATAAATTAATGCTTCAAGTTAAAGTCGACTTATTAATTATGAGATCATATCTCAATGGTCCGAACATAGCTAATTTTTAGTTTCAATGGTCTGAACATATCTAATTTTCAGTTGGGCTTGGATAGAGTCCAACAACCCAAAATAGGAATTAAACTCTATTTCTAACCATATTAATGGAAGGTGTCAATTTTAATATTTATTAAGGGATTTATTTAACAAAGGTCTCATTTATTTCATGCAAAGAGATATGTAAAAATTTATAAACTATTTACATGAACTAACATGACATAATCATGGAATTAATCATGGAATCAATCATGTCATTAATCATGACATTAATCATGAAATAAAACATGACATTAAACATGGCATAAAATATGTCATCAATCATGACACAGTTGTCATAAAATAATTAGGAAATCAAATATTATAAAAATATTATAAAGGATTTGATTTCCATAAACCAAGATCTCTTAATTAGATTACGAAACAATATCCAAATCTAATTCAATATTTTATTAGGAAATAATTTCTAAAATTGGAAATTCCTAATTTTATTAGGAAATAATTTTCAAACTTGGATTTTCTAACAAATTAGGAAATAAATTCCAAGATTGGATTTCCTAACAATTTAGGAAATAAATTCCAATATTAAATTTCCTAACATATTAGGAAATAATTTCCAAATTTGGAAATTTTCTAACAAATTGGGAAAATTTTCCAAATATGGATTTCCTAACAAATTAGGAAATATTTTCCAAATCTGGAAATTTTCTAACAAATTAGGAAATATTTTCAAAATATGGAAATTTCCTAACAAATTAGGAAAATTTTCCAAAAATGGATTTCCTAAGAAATTAGGAAATATTTCCAAAATTGGAAATTTTACATCAAATTATAAATAATTTCCATATCCCAACCTCGACATGTTGATGTAGATCTACGATCTATGTCGAAGCGCAAGTGACACTAATACCATTGTTGGGGTTTTGGGCGCATGCATGGTGGGTGTTTTTGAAAAACATACAGTAGAAGAAAAATAATTTCTTAAATTATTACATCATACATCACACACAACTACAAGAATACACATGTACAATGGAATAAAACTTCGTAAGGAAATATACCTGACGGATGACGTTCAATGAAAACAACATCAACTAGCAAATCTTGCCAAGTTTGCCTCTATCGATATCCACGCTGAGATAACTTTGAGAAGACTTCTCTAAGCCCCAAGTCCCATCTTCGCTCTAGTACTAGACAAAGGAAGGAGAGACACGATCAGAGAGAAATCTCCACAACCCCACTTGATGTCCGGTAGCACAAGGCAACCCGACAGCACAAGGAGGGTGGACGACATCTCTCTTGCCATTGTTCGGCCGATGGAGAGGCTGCTTCTAGGGCTATGGTGGCCGGCAACGGCAGGCTAGTGGCCAGAGGGATGACCGGCAATGGCTGGGGCTGTCGGTGGTGGCTTTGGTGGTGGCGGAAGCACAAAGAAGCTCTCACCTTCTTTGTGTGTGGCGGCTCAAGAGGGAGAGAATGAGAGGGAGAGGAGGAGAAAACCTAAACTCAAAAGAACAATTGTGGTGGATTATTATTTCTTTACCTTGGTTCTCATTATATAGATCTCCATATGGGTTTGAAGAGCAAGCCTAAACCCATACCCATTAAGCGAACCCAATCTATTAGCATGAGGCTTGGTTCAAAACCAAACCAACTTGGTTTAAAACCAAACCAATTTGCTTCATGATTAAACTAAAGAGGGTCCAACTCGTCTTCAAGAGATGTGACCCATCTATGGTCCTGGCCTGACAAATATTTTCCATATTTGCCCTTTTGTTTGGTCCAACAAAACTTAATATCTCTCAATCAAAAAATTATATTCTCTAACTTATTTTATGTCCTTTGGATATACTCATAGTGCATGTGAACCAATAGATTCCCGGTTATGTTGGTCATTCATAATTAATCATTAATTATAAATTGATCATGAATGCACCAAGTTGTACATCATGACCCTCAATTAACCAAAAAATCACAATTGATACAAGAACTATTCTGAACCCTTCAGTTGTTAAATATGGAAAATAAAATAATTAAAATAATGTGTGCTGATCGGGAAATAAGATTAAAGGAATTTTTGGATTTTTTTCAATTTTTTTTCAAGATTTAATCGGAGCTAATTTGAGAAATTCACGGGGATATGAATAATAGGCTTTCGAAAGGCCTGCTTGGAAATCAATTTAGTTGGGAGTTAATATATTTGATTAAACCCTAAGTTGGAATTAAATTAAGCTAAGTTCAAAATTAAATAATCTAAGTTTTAAAAAAAAATAATTAAAGCCTAAGTATATAAATATCAAACTTAGTTTGTATCAATTGATTATTCCTCTTTCTTTCTTTTCCCGAACTCCCCACTCGACACATCCTCATGATTTTTCTTCCCCCGGCTTCACCGACGACGCTTCTGCCACCGATCACCGTCGGCCAAGCTTCGACCGGTGTCGCCCACAGATCCACAGCCAACCGCAACCAGGGAGCCGAGTTCTTCTCCCTCTCATCTCAAATTCCCCTCTCATCCCAATTTCTCTCCACTTCTCTTGATCTTCACCATAGCCACTTCACCAGCGAACCATTGCCGCCGACCAGCCCATAGCACACAGGCTGCGATTGAAGGGGTTAGCGCTGATTCTTATACTCTTCTCGACTCTGTCGCCAGCAGTCGACGTTGGCCGGGCCGCAGCTTGTAGACCGCGGTTTCCGCCACTACCAAGCTAGGCCGACCACCACTGCCTAATTATAGCCTTTTCCCAACACCGTCTGCCGTCACCGCCAAGCCACAACTTCTGGCAGTGGAGGGTTAAGACAGGGGGCCACCTTCGGTCTATTGTGGACCACTGTCAAAGATCGGAGACATGATCGGAGTACTAATCGGAGACACGATCGGAGTACTGATCGGGCGCCAACTCAATCTAATAGACTTTGGGTAGTAACTTCTACTGTTATCACTACTACGAACTTTTCTGTTGTTGCTCTTCTCATCGATCTCTTCTCGGGAAGGAGAGAAGGATTCTAAAAGTCTCTTACGTAAGCTTATTTGGTGCGTTTGGATCTTCTGGTAAGCATTCTTTCTAGTTGGTTCTATATATTTCTATTGTGATTGCTTATTTGAATTTCCTTATGGTCGTAAATTGTTTCCAATTTTTTGGACATATACCCTTAGCAGGTTCAGATCTAGGGAGTTCAGGTTGGTCATCATCAATAGGGCAGTGGAATCTTCTAGGAATGGAGGATGCCAAAGAGTATGTCATGTTTTCTCTATGGGGTTGGAGTTGTTGATGGGGTAAGGTTTTGTTGAAGATAAGTGGATTAAGCTTGAAATGGATGGATGATTAGTGTTAAGTTTTTTGTTATCATTTCAAGGAGAAACTCCTATTTCGGCCATGCATATGATTTCCGGTGGCCACTACCAATTCAGGTAAAAGATTGTTGACATTGTGTTTAGTGGTTTAAGTATGTGTTAATTGTAGGGGTTAATTCAAATATTTTCATGGATTATACCTTGTAATTGGATGGTTTGAAAAGGAGGTATAATGTGTTGAAGAATTTAGTATTTGTGTTGTTGGGATTGTGGGTCAATTCCTTGATGTTGGGATTGATTCATGTGGATGTGTAATTGGTTTGAATGATGGATTTGTTGTAGTGATATGGTTGTGACCATGTTGATGAATTGTAGTTTGGTTTGTTTGTGAAGATGGAATGGGTAGATATTGGCAATCTTGAGATTACATGAATATGGTTATGTTGTAATTAATTAGTGATCTTGGATGGATTCTAGGGTTGTTTGTATACAGTTTCATGGAGGACCTAATTGGATTAAACAATACCATCTGGGTTAGGATTATAAGGTTGAAAGAACTCTTGTTCCTAAGCCTTGTAACTGGCTTTGGATGTGGTTGGTTTGAACCAATTAGGGTTTCCTAATTAGTTTAGGATGTGGTTAAAGGAAAGGAAAGGAAATGGAATGAACCAATTAGGGTTTCCTAATTTAGTATGGGTTTTGGTTTAGTTATATGTTATTATGATAGACCTTGATATTTATTCGGGTTCCTATGACGTAGGACATTTATTCGGGATGAATATCTAGACTTGCGGATTACTCGACACGACCTAATTGGAGGCGGGTATTTCTTGCTTGAATTCTTTTATAGTTATTGACTTGGTGCATGATACATTTAGATTGATATAGTAGCTGTGATACCTTGACTCATTCATATTGTTACATGAGTTTTGATACTTATATGCTTGTACCTTGAGATACTCTGTTTATTCTAATACAATCTATTTGTTTATCATATCTGTAGAGTGTACATGTGTATGGTGTGCACGATAGGATCATGTGTATGATTAGGTAATCATGTAGTTGTTTAACACGCGCGTGACGTGTGTTTGCTCCCATGTAGATCAGATAGTCCTTGTCATGTAGGGTTTTACATGCAGATGTTATAAATCACATGTTATGGTCATGTAGTGTTAGACACGCGTGAGACGTGCATTTATACATACTTGATAGTTTATGTTTCATTTATTCCATGTAGATATTTATGCGGACACGTGTATGACGTG
>JBBUKS010000021.1:5817897-5831751 GCA_038050645.1 Hedychium gardnerianum
CTTGATTTGGTTCACAACTAAACCAAGTTGGTTCATGACTAAACCAAATAGGGTTTAACTCTTCCATAAGAGATGTGGCTCATCCGCGCTTCCATTCCAACAAATATATTCCATATTTGTCCTTTGTTTGGTCCAACCAAACATTATATCTCTTGATCTAAGAATCAAATTCTCAATAGGTTCCCGATTTATCTTAGTCGTCCATAATTAACTATTTAATTATGAATCGATCATGAGTGACACCTAGTAGTACATCATGATCCCTAATTAATCAAAAAATCATAGTTGATCTTAGAACTAGTTCTGAACCCTTTCAGCAGCTACAGTGAATCATGCCTCGTTCCTTTCACTCGTCTTATACCCCCTTGGTTCAGGATATGGTCTATTGTGTCTGTCCCCACTAGGCTAACTACGTCACACATAGCCCAAGTCATATTTACTTATCCTATGGATTTTAATTATTGGTACATGTGTCTAAGAGTCTAATACTTTTAACATGTGATATTTTAGCCAAAGACTTTGAGTAATAATCCTAACAAGTGGTCATAGGGTATACGTCTCCTCGCAAGGAGCGGTGAATCCTCTGTGGGTTATCCAAACACCTGTAGACACTTCGACTTATATCCAATCATCTCAAGTTCACATTTCTAAGGAGATACTTTGCTTAAGATGTCAAAGCATAAGTCATCATGATCAAGGTGACTTAAATACCTCAAGTCGAAGGAAACTTGCACTCGAGCTACAGTAAGAACTTCACAGATATATCTATATATGTAAAGAATCATATGAAGTCTTACAAAAGGTCACTTCAATGAACTAGTTATCATAACTAGCATCCACGTTTAACTCTTGACATCCCAATGTCTCCAGCTAGTGAGTAATGGCTGCTTGGTTAGACCAAAAAGTATAACATGTGCTAGTCTTACAGAATTGATGATGTCTGAATACATCAATTCATTGACTAGGGAAGATTTCAATACATTCATAATTACATATGTAGAGACGCTCACTAGTTGTGATCCAATCACAAGTTCTTTTGTGCTATGAATTGTATTGTGGACATTCAATAAATGAGTTTGAGATCAATTCAAACACATAAAGAATATGCACTCAGATAGTGAATCTATATTTATCAAATAAATAGTATCAGTCATAAGGCGATTGTCTTAGAATATCTCTCAAACATAACAGGAGGCATCTGCCACCTAAACCCACGTGAAGATTGGGGTTTGGAACATCAAAGGCTTAAATAAAGGCCTCAATCAGAAGGAGGTTTCGGATCTCCTCCTAAAGCAAAAGTTGAGTGTATTATGCATCATGGAAGTAAAGCTAACAATGCAAAATTATCAAAAATTGAGAACAATCAGATTCCAACAATGGGACACGGAATAATAGTTGGCACCTCTCCCAAAAGCAGAATGTTATTATTGTGGGATCCTCGGATCATCACGCTAGAAATCAAACAATGGGAAGAGCAGTACATCCACACCATCATCCAAAACAAGGTTGCAAAGACATCTTATGCAGTGACCTTTGTATATGGACAACTCTCATCACTAGCAGAAAACACATGTGGGAAGGACGACATCAAATTGCTAAAACCATGGATTTACCCTGGCTTATCATGGGAGATTTCAACTCCCCTCTCTCACCTATTGATAAATAAGGAAGGATGAATGTTACATCATATGCCACAGCTGATTTCTAAGATTTTGCACTCATGGCAAGTATGGAAGACCTACACTCTACTGATTGTCAGTTCACATGGACAAATGAGCACATAGTATGCAAACTTGATCGTGCCATGGTAAACAAATTATGATTGGAGCAAGACACAAGCAATTTTACATAATTCAGACCCCCGGGAGTTTTATCAAATCATGCCTCATGCATAGTCTCAATTTTGGAAACCAAAAGACAATAAGCAAAGCCTTTCACAGAAATAGGTAAATGTTTTATAAATATTTCAAGAGGTTACAACCTCAAACATACAATCCAAATCACACAATCACAAGCTAACATAGGCTATCAACCTCTAGGCATGAGGTATCCACCACTAGCAGCCCTCATCCTATAGCTCACAATCAAGAGAACACAAACAAGCACCACAAGCACATTACAATCACTACAATCAACGCAAATCCATAAAATGATACACATATACCTAAAGCTTACGAAACATCCTATCAACATTAGGAACTAACCCCTCAAATCGACATCTATTGCGGGTTTCCCACAAGACATAGATCATGCTTGAAATGACAAGGTGTCGGGCCTTCATTTTGCAGTTGTCGCCTTTGTAGTGCTGCCCAAAAATTTAGAAAAGCTCACCTACTGTTTGGACCTCATATCTGATGTCTATCCATCGCTTCACCCTTTCCTATAGAGCATGAGTAGTGGGGCACTAGAAAAATAGATGGGTGTTTGACTCCTCATGGTGCCGACAAAGCACACAAGCTTTATTTGGCTCATACGACATCCTGTCCGTCGTTCATAGTTTTCCTTGTGCAAATAGCCACATAATGAAGCAATGCTTTGGCATGATCTCCGGCCTCCAAATCACCGGCACCCAAGCAACCACAAGCCCCCTTGTCTTGAAGAAATCATAAGCATTTGCAGTCCCTTTCTTTTCCGCCATGAACCACTCGATCATCATCATGTTCATTGCTCCATGTCCATGTGTACTTAACTGGATTTTGTTCTAAATGTCCACAATCCGCTTAATAAGAGGTGAGTTTGAAGCCTTGACTTCCCATTGCCAAAAATCAATACCCTTGATGTAGTGTTGGTGCACCCATCTCACTCATAGCGAATCCGTTTTGGATTGAATCTCACATAGAGTTTTGCTTAGTAGAGTTTCATGTAGGATCGTATAGAACATGAAGGGGTGAATCACGTTTTTAAAACACTTATTTTCATTTTTAAAATTCGTTCGAAAATCGAGCGCGTAGCGGAAATAAGAAAAAATGTAAGAATAAAAACACAAAAAATGACAATTGGTTTTACTTGGTTCGTAGCTCTGCGACTACTACTCCAAGGCGCACGCCCCCTTGGGACATTACCGACAGACAATCCACTAATATCCTCTTCCAAAAAACCTTCAGAAGAGCAACAGATTATAAGATGAGGGAAGTGTAACAACCTTACACTTTCCTATGCAATAACCAAAGTAGAAGAAATTCATTACCCAATACAATTTATAGTTCGATGTAAAGCACGGGGGTTGGAACGCAGCTGTTGCTCGGACTTGATTTTGGCATAGCGCAGTAGTGGTAGAGCATGAGAACAGAAGGATTTGATTCAGGATTTGAGAGAGAAAGTTATTTCAAAGTTGTTGTCGTTGAGATTTTTAAAAAAGCATCCAAGGCGCCTCAAAGCCACCTAAGGCACCTCCATCAGAGCTGATACGATCCGCAAACTTCAACATTTATCCGCAAACTTCCATTCATAGAGGTCCCGAAGTCCATATCCATCATATTGTTTAGAAAGACAAACGGTGGCCTATGATATCAAAGGATGCTTGGAGGACCACACAAACATTCGGCATATGACCTTGATTTTCTCAATGACATCACCAGGGATAGGGAGCATGGAGAGCCAATAATATTTCATTCCTTAAAGGAATGATCTTACCAACTCCAAGCGGCCTGCATACAATAAGGTGTGCTTTGGCCAAACATTTATCTTTCTTGTAATAGCATCGAGTAAGGGGTCATAGTTGGCAATCCTCAACTTCTCTGCCGCAAGTAGAATCCCCAAGTACTAGAATGAGAATGTTCCTTCTTGAAACCCGATAAGGTGAAGCAAGTGGCCCTCTATTCTATCATCAATTCCTACCATATACATGTGGAATTTCAATAGATTAGCCCTCAGTCCTGCTTCATTCCCGAATTGCTCCAAACAGCTTGCTAACACCTTGATAGAGGTTTCATCCGCCTGAACAAACATCAACAAATCGTCGGCATATGTAAGGTGAGTAATATCAATCTCTTTGCACATAAGATGGAAGTGAAAAGAGGGCAGCGAGGAAGCTACTTGCAATTTTCTTAACAATACTTCAATGCATAAACCGAAAAACAAGGGTGATAAGGGGTCACCTTACCTTAAGTCGCGTCGTCCACTAAAATATCTATGAAGGCCATCGTGTAGGGAGATAGAATAAGAGACCGTAGTGATGCATTCCCTAATCCATCCATAATATTGTTGGGGAAAACCAAAACCAACAAGGGTCGCCATGAGGAAGTCTCAATCTACTATATCAAATGATTTCTTCAAATTCACCTTAATCATATACCTCGATGAGATTATTTTGCGTGCATATTTCCGTAATAGTTCTTGGGTCAAGTTGATGTTGTCTCCTATAGACCACCCTTGAATGAAAGTCACTTGTGTCAGATCCAAAAAATAACCCAATACCATAGTTAATCGGCCGACCAACACCTTGGCAATTACCTTGTAGAAGACATTACAACAAGAGATAGACTGATAATCTAAAACTCCCAGGGCATGGTTCGCCTTCGGTACTAAAGAGATCAATGAGTGATTTCATTGTTTTAGCAACTTCCCACATTGAAAGAATTCTTGGACTGTTACAGTAAACTCCGAACTAACAATATCCCATATTGAGGTAAAAAACTTTGCCACATATCCATCTGAACACGACACCTTATCACTTTCAATGTCGTGCAGGGCTCCCTTGATCTCTTCCACCCTCATCGGACTAATTAAGTTCATAGCTTGGCTAGTAGCTAGTCACCTTCCAGGGAGTTCATCGTTGTCTATGGGGCTACACAGTACCATTTGCCCAAGTAAAGCATGAAAGAAGTCCACAAACTCAATCGCCACTTCACATAAGCTTGTTGTTTGATCCTCATTTCTTTTGGTTAGCGTGATAATGACATTCTGTTTGTTGTTCCTCTTCACCACATCATGAAAAAATCTGATACATTTATCCAAACTCCTTAGATAAATATTCTTTGTCCTTTGTTGATAAAATTATTTTTTCGCCTCCACAAGGAGAGTGAATTGCTTTTAGATACACCCATAGTCCATGGGAATAGCCCCTCCCGCTAGAATATCTTGTTGTATCTTTTCCAAATCTGTATTTTCCCTCCTTGCCTTCTCTGAAATGTGCCCAAATTATTTCTTGTTCAACTCCCTCAATCGGCCCTTCAGCCGCCTTAGCTTTGCCTTGAGCACAAACTAAGCATTCCCTATAGCCGGGGCTATCCATGAGTCCGCCACCACCCTTTTGAAGTCTTCATGCAGCAACCACATATTGAGAAACTTAAAAGGCCGGTTCAGAGCTCGATCTTTCGCTAGGATGTGCACTATGCCGCAAGAATGGTCCGATAGACATCCGGGGGTCGTGAACTCCGCATAAGCGTCAAAATCTGTCATCAACAAATGTAAATTCACCAAAGCTCTATCCAGTTTGCAAGAAATCGTACTGTTGGTCTAGGTGAGTCAGCATCCGATGGAGTGAAGATCTACTAGGCCGCATGCTTGAGCAAATATTTGAAGATATCACATTTCATGATTTGTGACTGGAAAACCTCCTTTCTTGTCATGAATTGATAATATCAAATTGAAGTCCCCCATTATCATCCACATCTCAGCGATAGTCCCCCAAGCTCCATAAGTGTCTCCCGCCTTCGAGTGACAATGGAGTGGAGCCCATAAACAAACGTCACCATGAAGCCCCTCCCGGATATACGACACCGAATGTGGCAATGGATGAATTGATTGGTTGTCGTAATGATATCCATATCAACCCTCTGTAAGTCCCAAAGGAGCAATATACGACCACAGTTAGATATACCAAAGTTATGTGCATGTCCCATACCTAAAAACTACCTTTGTATAATTGGGTTTAGAGAATCCTCCATGAGCTATGTCTCCAATAATGTTATTACTTGAATATCCTTGTACTTGAGGTGATGCTGCACCCCCCATATTTTAGGGACTTGTGGAAGTCCCTAATGTTCCAAGCGACGACTTTCATTGACCACCTATGCGGACTACTCGTGTCTATAATTGTCTTTCACTTCGCGGGGCCATTGTGCCTCCTGCTATAGCCTCATTCACTGCCTCACTGCTTGAGGTCGTAGCTGAGGAAGATGATGATGTATTAGATATTGAAGATAATGTCATGGTTGCTGCCCCAATCCACTGCTTAGCCGAGGAGGAGGAACTCCCCAAGCTGGGCGATGTAGCTTGCTACGGCCCAGCCAACGCTTGCAGTTCGTTAATAGTCCGTGTGGTCTCCTTAAGGGGCTGACTTGGTACCTCTTCTTTAGGTACCCATTGTGAGGGCACCTTCGCTGTTCTCCGAGTACCTCCACCATGATCTGGAGGAGGCTCTATCGCAATCGGAGTAGGGTTATGCGTCTCTACGATTACCAAACCATTCTGCATCTCCGGAACCTCTTCGTTCGGCACTTGCTGAGTTTGCTTCTATTGCTGCCGAGTACGCCTTCTATATCTCAATCTCCTATGACCCCTTACTGATTAGGACCTCGGCCGACTAGGTTGGTGACCATTTAGATCAGCTGGTGCGTCCCACTCCGGCCGATTGTGTTGATGTCCAGCCGGATCAGCCCCTCTACGACAAGCCTCCTTGTAATAACCAATCATCCGATAATCTTCACAAAAGTCGAGAACCATTTCATAGACAATCCTAAGATCGAGCTAAACTCCAATGGGCAGTGTGATCGGCACCTCATGAACCCTTTCTCCAATGACCAGGTCCTCCACCATGAGTCGGGCATACTCCAACCGCTCTCTTGTTCGTGTCAAGTTATCGATGTACAATGACTTCCCTACCTCTGAAACAATCATGCTCAGTACCTTTTGCGACCAACAATCCAATAGTAAGCCATGAATTTGAATCCAAGCAGGGATGAGATAGAAAACACCTTGGCATAATCTTCAAGAAGATGGTTGAATCCAAATGCTCCTTGCAAGACGTTGTCCCGATCTTCTTTTGTATCGAAACGATAAATAACCCACCCACTCTTGTGCATAAAAAAATTGTAGGAAACTCTCCAGCAAGAGGCTATCGTGTTAACTCCATTTCTACCCGGATGTCGGCCCATGAAACAACAAATGAGACAAAATCCCATCGTGTCTTCTATGGTGTCAATATCATCAAATTCAAAGGATAGCCTCTCACCCTTAGCCTCATATTGCTCTAAAGACATGGTAAGTGTTAGGTAGCCCGATTTGATGTGTGCTTAATATATTTCACAAAATATGCACAGTGAAAGACATTAAACAGTAATAACCAAAAATTAATTATTACATTATACATACCATACGCATACAAGGATCCATCTCATGCAGACATGATCGATAAAATAAAACTTTTAAAAATAGAATTTACTCTAGGTATACCTTACGGATGATGCGTAAGGAAAAGAGTATCAACTAGAGCGACGTTGTCGAACGTTGCCTCTATTTGTATCCACACCGAGTTCTTCAAGACAACTCCTTGAGCAATAAGTCTTGTCTCCGATCGGTACTAGCTAAGCGCGAAAGAGATGCGATCCAAGAGAAGGAAACACAAAGGAAGAAGAGTCTTCTTCCTTGTGATTTTTGACAACAAAAAGGGAAGAACCCTTTTAGGGTGTGGCCGGTCAAAGAGAGGAGGAGAGGGAGGAGAAAGAAAATAATATAATTCAATAATTATTTCTATACTTCTCCAAGTATATATATATATATATATATATTTCTTTTATTAGGTTTGATGATAAAACTCAATTCAAACTTAATATGTCTTAACCAAATTTTAGCCCATTAACCTCTTGATTTGGTTCATAACTAAACCAAGGTGGTTCATGACTAAACCAAATAGGGTCTAACTCTTCCATAAGAAATGTTGCACATCCGCACTTCCATTCCAACAAAATATATTCCATATTTGTCCTTTGTTTGGTCCAATTAAATATTATATCTCCTGATTTGAGAATAAAATTCTCAAACTTATTTTATGTCTTTTAGATACTCATAATACGTGTGACCCAATAGGTTCTCGATTTATCTTGGTCAGCCATAATTAACTATTTAATTATGGATCGATCATGAGTGACACCTATTAGTACATCATGATCTCGCATTAATCGAATAATCATAATTGATCCCAAAACTAGTTCTAAACCTTTTCAGCAGCTATAGTGAGTCGTGCCTCATTCCTTTCACTCTTCTTGTACCCACTTAGTTCAGGACATGGTCTATTGTGTCTATCCCCACTAGGCTGACAACGTCACACCTAGCCCAAGTCATATTTACTTGTCATGTGGATTCTAATTACTCGTACATGTGTCTAAGAGTCCAGTACTCTTAACATGCGATGTTTTGGCCAAAGACTTTGAGTAACAATCCTGACAAGTGACATAGGGTATATGTCTTCTCGCAAGGAGTGGTGAATCCTCTATGGGCTATCCAAACACCTTCGGGCACTTCAACTTATACCCAATCATCTCGGGTTCACATCTCCAAGGAGATGCTTTGCTTAAGATGTCAAAGCATAAGCCTTCATGTCCAAGGTGACTTGAATACCTCAAGTCGAAGGAAAATTACACTCGAGCTATAGTAAGAACTTTACAGACATATCTATATATGTAGAGAATCATATGAAGTCTTACAGGTCACTCCAATGAACAAGTTACCATAACTAGCATTCACGTTTAACTCTTGACATCCCAATGTCTCCAGTCAGTGAGTAACGGCTGCTTAATTAGACAAATGACTATAACTCATGCTAGTCTTACAGAATTGATGATATTCGAATACATCAATTCATTGACTAGGGAAGATTTCAATACACTCATAATTACACATGTAGAGACGCTAACTAGTTATGATCCAATCACAAGTTCTCTCATGCTATGAATCATATTGTGAACATTCAGTAAATGAGTTTAAGATAAATTCAAACACATAAAGAATATACATTTAGATAGTGAATCTATATTTATCAAATAAATAATATAAGCCATAAGGCGATTGCCTTAGGACACCTCTCAAACATAACAAAGTCCAATTGGAAGATTGGCAAGGGAAAAGTTCAAGCGGGTAAGGGAGGACTAGACACTTTGTGATTAGAAGTATTAGCTGAGGTTAGGCAAGAGAAAGTCCTAACTAATGTTAGGCAAGGAAAAGTCATAACTGAGATTGAGCAAGGGGAAGTTCTAGTTGAGGTCAGGCAAGGGAAAGTGGAACGAGAAGGTTGGCAAAGGAAAAATCCAAGTGGGTCAGGGAGGCTTAGACATTTGGTGATTGGAAGTCCTAATCAAGGTTAGGCAATGGGAAGTTCTAGCTGAGGTTAGGCAAGGGAAGTCCTAACTGAGGTTAGACAAGGAAAAATTCTAATTGAGGTTAGGCAAGGGGAAGTTCTAGTTGAGGTTAGGCAAGGGGAAGTCCTAACTGAGGTAAGGCAAATGAAAACCCTAATGAGGTTAGGCAAAGGAAAGTCCAATGGGAAGGTTGGCAAGGCCAAAGTCCAAGTGAATCAGAGAGGATCAAATACTTGGTGATCGAAAGTCCTAATTTAGATTAGGCAAGGGATAGTCCTAACTGAGGTTAGACAAGGGAAAGTCCTAACTGAGATTAGGCAAGGGAAAGTTCAATGGGAAGGTTGGCAAGGCCAAAGTCCAAGTGGGTCAGAAAAGATCAGACACTTGGTGATCGAAAGTCCTAATTGAGATTAGGCAAGGGAAAGTCCTAACTGAGATTAGATAAGGGAATGCCCTAATTGATGTTAGGCAAGGGGAAATCCAAGTGGGTCAAGGAGGACCAAACACTTGACATGAGTGAGAAAGTCCAATAGGTCAAGGTTGACTAGATATTGGGCAACGTGAAGTCCCAATAGGTCACGAATGACTAGATGTTGGGCAGAAGAAGTCCTGGTAGGTTGGGGTCAACCAAATACCAGGTAAGACCCGAATTTAGGCCTGAAAAGGTGGAATTTAGGATTACCAATCGATTGGCATGGGAAGTCTTGGCAGGAACTGCTAATCGATTAGTAAACCCTAAACTCAGATTTCGACTTTTAGGCTTAAGAGAATCAATTGGCTTGAGACACCAATCCATTAGCCTTGGTGTCTCCTACCAATTGATTGGAAGAAGTCAAAATCATGAAGGAACAGTAGATTGACAAATCAATTGGCTCAATCGATTGATAGTGATTTCTCGCGAACAAAAGCTTGGGGAATCGATTCAGCCTATTTCTCGAGTGAACAGAAGGTTTGTGAATTGATTTAGCTTGAGCCAATCGAATGGGTCAATCGATTGGTCAAAGTTCTCGAGTGAACAGAAGACCTCTGAATCGATTAGGACAATTGATTAGAGGTTAACCAATCGATTGGACATGTAAAAATGTGTCTTTTGTAGGTTTTGAATGCTCGACCTTGTAGGATCGGAAAGTGAGCTAGAGGGGTGGGTGAATAGTGCATTTTGCTTTTCACTTTTTCATAAAACACGAGAATATGCAGCGAAAATAAAGATAGAAAAAAACAACGCTAATACTATTTCCTTTTTACTTGGTTTACAATCCGACGACTGCTAGTCCAAGGCCCACACCCATTGAGTGTTTTCATTGAGAAATTCACTAATAGCATGAAGAGAATACAAATGAATCGAATACAAAGTGCATGTAAATAAAAGATACCGACAACTTGAAGAATGTAGTAACTTGAGTGTTGGTTGTTGGAGCAACATTTTAGCATCATAGAACAAGTTTCGGAGTAGTAAGCAAGTATGAAAGTCGTAAGAAAGTTGATATGGAAGGCTCTGGTCAAAGGTTGCCTATATAGCATGATTTAGGAGCTTCAATCCCTTTGAGGAGCCTCAATAGAGGCTAACATGGCGAGCTCTTGGCGAAGCTCTATCCGACAACTCTTTTCCTGATCCAAGCACCTCAATCCCTTTGAGGTGCCTGGATGCTGACGTGTGTCGGGCAATCCGAGGCTACCACCTCACGCTATCGTTGATATGAGTTCAGGCCGCCTCAATACCATTGAGGTGTCTGGATCCTCTTAGGGCGCTTGGATCCCTTCTAAGCGCCTGGATCTGCTCTTCCAGACTTTTTGATTTCTACATCACAGAGTTAGCATAAAAAATACTATGATATGAAATGGAAAGATTTGACAATCTTTGGACTATCCGGTCCTGACTTTTGGGTTTCTAATGAAATTCAAGGTCAGACTGACGCCTACTATTCCCTCTTTAGGAATGTATCCTCACCCACTCCTCTCAGGAGAGTTTACCATTTTGCCAAACATCCAGTCCTCAAGACCTGTTTGGACTTCTACTCAGCATCCGATCTTGACCTCTGGGATTTCCTGCTAGACATCCGGTCCTTGACTCGTCTAGACTTCTGCCTATTGTCCTCGACCCCCAGAGCTTCCCACCTAGTGTCATTTACCCCCAAGACTTCTTCTCGACATCCTTAATCTGCCAAGTCTTCTGCCAAGTCACCTTGACCAGGACTTCCTTGCCCAGTCCACTCGATTATGACTTCTTTGCCCAGTCCAACCGACCAAGACTTCTTTACCCAGTCCAACTGACCAGGACTTCTTTGCCCAGTCCAACAGACCAGGACTTCCACGCCTAGCCTTAACTAGGACTTTCCTACATGCTTAGTCAAGCTCATTAATGATCACAACTCAACTTAACTTTGAACCTTTGCCAACATCAAAACCAGGTTCAATTATTTGGTGCTCTTGGCACTAAGTTTATGTGACAATCAATTAGAGGTAAGGCGAATCGATTGAGAGACATTTTCCATCCCGAGAGAAACTGTATGAAAGGGGATTTGCGAAGTGTTGTGCTACCGCAAGAGCATGGTAATGTCATCAAGTAAAAAAAGACATCGAACCCACAAGGATTGTGGACTAAGCACTAGTGATTTGGTGAAGGAAGTTAGCTAGACTAATCGAATTGTGTGTTTGTGAACTAAAGAGAGAGAGTGTGAGAGAGTGGTTTAAGAGAGAGAGAGAGAGAGAGAGAGAGAGATCTAGGTCCAAGTGAGAGAGAAGTGAAGGTTTGGGGAGTGATTCTAGGCTTTCGGTTTATTATGATGTTAGATAATGTCCCTATAACATGATCATCTCCTAATTCTCAACATTACTCTTATGAACTAAGGTAAGTC
Source organism: Hedychium gardnerianum (assembly GCA_038050645.1). NCBI lineage: Eukaryota > Viridiplantae > Streptophyta > Magnoliopsida > Zingiberales > Zingiberaceae > Hedychium > Hedychium gardnerianum. Next base: position 5,830,049 of record JBBUKS010000021.1, read on the forward strand.
CTAGTCTTTAAACTCTAGAAAGTGGAATAAGTATCAGTGGCCTCTGTCACTAAGGGAACAAGTGTTCGTTTGATTGAGAATCCTTTGTCACTAAGGATCTCCCGATTATCCAGTCTAGTAGCAACCCTAACATATAATCAAAACCCTAGATCTATATGCATCACTCACATACACATTTTGTCGAACATACACAATGCATAATACACAACACAAGAGTAACATCTCACAGAAAATAGAAAATTGGCATATCCATAGTTCATACATCATCCGCACAATCATAATTACTCTCTAACCCTAGAATACATGAAATATGCTCCATAAAAAGGGGAAGAAAACACAAATACATGAAGATCAACATCCAAGCCCAAATCTAAGAGGAAAAGGAAAGAATGCTTAGCCCAGTTGGAGTCTTGGTCTTTGAAAGTCTTCTCCTTCTTTGGATGATGATGGATCAGAGTAATCTGCCTCGAATCGCTGGAAGATTAAGTGTAAAGGACCTAGGGTTCTCCCAAGAAGGGAAGAACCACCCTCCTCTTGAGAAAGGGGAAACTAGTGAGGCACAACCCAGGCCAAGCATGGCACACGACTGTGTCTCTGAAACATGGCCATGTCTTGAGGCTCTAATGGTAGGAGGCATGGCCGTGTTTAGGAGACACGGCCCAGTGCTGAGAAAGGTTTGCCAGGGAGACACGGTTGTACCTTGAGTTTGCCCGGACTAGTCACACGGTCATGTCTGGGAGACATGGTCGTGCCTAGTCCTTCTTCACAGATGACACATGGTCATGTCTAGGAGACACGACCATGCCTTGAGTTTCTACTACTCTTGAGGCACGCCCTGAACATGGCCGTGTTTGGGAGACACGACTAGGGTTTTTCTTAGCTTCCTGCTTTCTACTTTGTTGTACTGCTTTGCTCTCTGTAGAAGTTTCATTTGGCTCCGAAATGCATCCTATAGATGAAAACATGAGAGGAGTAGATCTCCGAACAAAATGGAGTAAAAAATATTATAACATAATAAAATGAGGTGCAATAGTGTAGATCATGTCAATGAAATATCTGAAGATGTGCATCAAATAATACATAAAATGATATATACCCTATGCACATCACTAATCGAGTTGGGAGCTTGTGAACTTAAAAGAGAGAAAGTGTAAGAAAGAGCTTTAGAGAAAGAGAGAGAAAGAGAGTTGTGAGGTCTAGGTCCAAAAGAGAGGAAGTGAGTTGTGAAGGTTGATTTAGGGAGCGATTCTAGGCTTTTAGTTTTACTCTGATGCTAGATAATGTCCCTATAACATGTTCATCTCCTAATTCTTAACATTACTCCTATGAATTAGGGTAAGTTCCTATGTTAAGATCTTTTAACTCTAGAAAGTAAAATAAGTGTCAATGCCCTCTGTCACTAAGGACATAAGGATCTCCCAATTATCCAGTCTAGTAGCAACCCTAACATAAGAAGAAAACACCCTAGATCTATACGCATCATTCACATACACATTTCGTCAAATATGTACAAGATACAACACATATAACATAAGAGGTAACATCTCATAGAAATAGGAAATTGGCGTATCCATAGTTTATACATCATCAATCACATCATAGATACTCCCTAACCCTAGAATATATGAGATCTACTCCATAGACAAAGAGAGAAAACACAAAGACAAGTAAATAAGCATTCTATTCTGATCTAAGAGAAGAGG
>JBBUKS010000021.1:5860428-5880263 GCA_038050645.1 Hedychium gardnerianum
TAGGGTTGCTATAGTGTTTTCGGGGTAGCTACAATAACAAGGTTTTAGGAGTTACTGTTGTAGTAACAATCGATCACAATCAATTGTTGGCACTGTAGTAGCGAATAGAATACTGCAAAATCAATTATCCAGTTCGACTATTGAGGTAGCAATCAATTGTTTGGGTTTAACAATTGATTGATGATGTAGGAAAAGAGTCGTTAGCGTTCAGCGAACAAGTCAATGGTCAGCAATTGATTAATAAAGGCCAATAATCAATTACTAGGAGGAAATCATCCCGAAGGCAATCCTATAAAAGAGGATTTCGTGAAGATTTGAAGACCCCAATTCTTGAGGGTTTGGAGACGAAGTGTTGCTGCATTTCCTACCATCAAGAGGCAATCCACAGCGACAAAAAAGCATTCAAAGCAAAGATTTGTGCAAAGTTGTTACTTTTATTTGTATTTGTATATTTGTTTTATTTTTATGTTATTTTTGTAAGAAACATGTTGTAAGATGTTTCTTCACCTCCGGAAGGTATCTAAGAAGGAAAAGGATAGTGGTGGTAGATCGTTAGAACTAAATCTTGGAGTAGTTGCCTTGGGAGGCAGTGAACCAAATAAAATCTTGGTGTTATGCATGTTGTGTCAGTTAGTTTTGTGCTTGTATTTTCTTTTATTATGTATTTTGTTTTCGCTGCGTGTTAACCTTTTGTAGACGAACACAAAATCGAGACGAAACGATTGAAGTTATTCACCCCCTCTCTAGTCCGCACGTGTCCTAATAGAGTCAACACCTTTTTAAATGCACGGATTACTTTCAACATCCATTGAATTTGTCAAGAGTTCCACTTCTAGAACTCATCTGTCAGAGATTCACTCCTTGAAGACTTCTCCTTTGCTAGAAGTTCACTCATCCTAGATTTCTCATCTACTAGGAATTTTCTCTTCTAGGACTTCTTATTTGCTAAGAGTTTATTCATTTGAGATTTCTTATCTACGAGTTCACTCCTCCCGAAGTTCTTGTCTGCTGAGACCACTTGGACTTTCATTTGCAGGGCATTCATTCCTTTGGGACTTTTTGCCTAACTACAATCGCAGTATCCATCAAGATTCTACATTTGCACACATGACATAAGTTAGAATATCAATTATGTCTAACTTAAAAATTATGTCAATAGTTTTGTCAACCACATCAAAATCAACTCAAGTCGAATATGACTACATTAATAACCTCCCCCTTAAGTCAAGTCTCTTAGGGATTGATTACACTAATAAATTGCATCAAAAGAAAGGATATCAAAGTGTTTTCCTTAAAAACACATTGATGAGTCAAAATGATAAAATAAGATCATCATTGGATTGATCATGCTCTCAAGAATCGATTCGTGATCTCTCTTCTTCATTTGACTACTTAAAAAGGTTATCTAGGTGTTTTCTTCAAAAATATATTGACAAGCCAAAATGACAAAATAAAATCACTATTTAGATCTGTATTTATCATCCTCTCAAGAATTGATCATGTTCTTCATAATTTTGACAAATAAAAGACTATCAAATAAGCTTAAAAGGTCTAAAGGTGTTTAGATGAGTGATTTAGAACCTAAACTATAGAAATGTGTATCTATCAGTAAATTTGAAATCTTAGTGCCTAATTTGATATTACTAAACTTTAAATTCTGAAAAACATAAATAAAATATTATTAGATTCGTAAAAGGATTTACAATCTTAATCCTTTATACCATTTATTTTAGAGAGCAAAAATTAAAGGATCAACCAAGTCTATAAAATCATCTAAGGAAGGAGTGCCTCATTTTATTTTTATTTTATTAAAATAATATATTGTATTCAAAAATTACCCTCAATTCTTTCTTGTTATCTATGATCCATGATTGTCTTTCTACAAGCATATGCCCTTGTTTCCTCCTGATTATCAATCTCACCCTCAACACCTTATATAGAGCCACCCTCGAGGGAACCCGGCTTAGCTAGAGTATAACACCTTAACGTTGGTTTTACTTCTCCCTTTCACTATTGTTTGCTTCGCTCCGGCGTCATCTTCATCATTGTTAGTCATATTGTTGATGTTTGCTTTTATTTTTCTTGACCCTCCTTTGATTTCCTCACCTCCCTCCCATCCGATAATGTCCTCATCGACTACACCACAAATGACCCTTCCCCTCGTTTGTGAGGTCATGGCCACTAGGTGTATGAGGTGTTGATTAGTTGACACACTAACCACTCCAATACAGATATGGGTATTAGTGAGGGGCAACTCATGTTTTCCAAAGGGTGAGCAATCTCTTGGTGCTCAACGAGGTGGTGTTTTTTTTATGAAAAGATAAATATATATCATCAAAAGTAGCACAACTATACAATAACCAAGGATTCCTACTCATGTCATGTCTAACGCAGTGTCAGATTTGAGAAGGTATCCGTGGTATGACATACAAGTGCTCACATGTATACCATCACTCTCTTTGTATATCCACCATCAGATGTGTCACGATCAGGTACTCATCTTCCGTATGAATCATGGGGGATCAAACATCGATCGGACTCTGTCGTTAATGTCAAACAGTCATCTCCGGTAAGTATCTCCATGTCACATGCATACCAACATCATCTCTGGCTATCTTCGTTATCCTCCATCCTCTAGAAGTCCGGCTCATCTGGTCTCCAGTGCGGGCCAAGGTGAGGCCCAAGAATTTGTGAGTAAGCTCGCATCTCCTCCCCCTGGCCCGAGCTATGGCCAAGGTCCTCAACCTCCATAAACATCAGTCTACACATGAGTCACCATCACCGTCCCCTACTCATTTTTAGCAAGTGGTCGGCTATCAACGGATTTGCAATATCTTTACCGCAAGTCATTTGCTGCGGACTAGATAGATCATTCTGGTGAATCTATTCACCCTCATAGGTTTTTTGGCAAAACCCCAGTCATAAACAAATTTGAAGCATCTTTACCACGAGCAGTTTGTTACGGACTAGATAGATCATTCAAGGTAGATCTATTCACCTATACATCCTTACCAACAGTGTACATACTCTCACCCACAAAGCAACCCCACAAGGTACTCCCTCACTAACCTCACTAGCTCAAGATGTACGTATTCACATATGCTATCTCTCACCAAACCAAGATGTACACACTCACACTCGCACAGATATTTTCACGACTCCCAAAAAGATACTCCAACCAAAGTTGATGAAGGTCCATCCATGATGACTAGATGCTCCATCCAGAACAGTCCTCTCCACAAGATGTCCATATAGTCTGCATGTATCTGAAGAGTCTACAAGAATTTGAAGGGCTCTCGTCAGTCGCATCGCAATCCACCTCATCAAAGTATCAACAGTTGGTCTACTTCTCCATACGAATCCATGTCTCTCAAGCCTCTAAATAAGGTACCAAGCAAAGGATTTTTTTTATTTTTTTTTGACCGAGGAAAGTTACTTGGGGCTGACACTGTGCCAGCCCTGAGTAATGTCCACAGTGTTATACAATGTGTAATAAGTAAGTGTCCTCCAGACCCCTATGGGAGGTAAACTTGGCTACTACAACCTAGGTTAGCTACTCACGCCTATCCAATGATCCGGGTGATCGAGACCTAGTAGGTCGCTGAGACACAACAAACTCGATGCGAATGAAGGATGCAAGCTTCCAAAATCATCTAGGGGTATAAATGGAGGTTTATCTATATGCATGTTCTCTATCAACTCAAAAATGCATTTACCAAAATGTACCTCTCATACATGGCACTATCAAAAATGCATGCCCTCACATCCTAGCTAACCTATATGTGTAGAAAATGCATATGTATGAATGTGTAAAGTATATGATGAGTGTGCAATGAGACAATATCCAAAAAAACTACATGCTTCCAAAATGTGTCATCCTTGCTTAAGTACCTGATTCGAGTATGCATCAAGCGTCATGTAGGCATGGATCTGTATCTTTTTAAAGACTAGATCCTCATCGAATCGCATCCTCATAAACATAATGTGGTTCCTCGCCCACCAAACATGATGCATCAATGCAGACATGGCTAGGTGACGCGCCCTCATCAGTGTGGATGTCCCCCAATAATAGAGTCTGAATGTCCGCAACATCCTCCTATATGTGATCATCTCATGTCTCATCTATAGTCATGCTCTGACCCTCCCCCAAAGCTGGCTGATCTGCCCACATCTAAAGAACACATGATCGAGTATCTCCTCTTTCTGTCGGCATAAAGTGCATCGTCTATCCTCTAAATACTCCTGTTTGGCTCGTGCAGGGAGCCCCCCATGCGCTAACATTCATAGTGTGAAAGCATGGCTCGGCTAAAGGTATTTCTGTCAAACTATCTTTACTCATGGTTTCCTAAGCCTAGCGCCTCTGAAGTGATCATAGACCCTCTGGACACCCGCTTCCTTTGACATAACCAAACAACTAGGGTTTGTCTTGCAACCTCTAGGCTACTTGCAACTATCAAAATATTGTCTCTGATGTGGAGCACCTTCTTGATGAGTGAGAAGTCCGTGCATTTGACTTGCTACCCCCACATGTTGTAAGTATGTGTGGTGTACCCATCGTATTCATAGTATATCTTGTTTGTTTTGTACACGCCATAGAACCTTTGCTAATAAGGCAATGTTTCATGCTTTTAAGTCCCTCAAGCCAAGATCATCTTCTTTTTTTGGTCGACATAGTTCTGACCATACTATAGGGGGGTTCTTAGTAGTCTACGTGAAATATCTACATATACTGTATATGCGCTTTATAATTCCATAAGGAAGGAGTAATATGGACATCTAGTAGCATTTCACATCCTGAAGGACTGACAAAATAAGATGGGCTTTTCCAGCATAAGATAGGGTATTCTTTGGCCATGAATTGATTCTCCTGGTGAGAGAGTCCATCAGTGTGCTAATATGAGATCTTCAGCTTCTGAATGGCTATAGAGATCCCAGGTATTTGAAAGACATATCCCTACTTAGAATCCCGTGATAGTAAGTAGTTGTTCCCGAGTGGGAGTATCTATCCTTGCCATATAGATATTGGATTTAGCTAGGTTTGTTGTAAGGCCGACCATCTGGACAAACTGTGATAGACAGTCAACTAGTTGGGTAACTGAAGTCACATCTCCATGGCACAAAGACAAAAGGTTATCTGCATACACCAAATGTGTTATCCTCAGATGCTTATGTTTTGGGTGGAAATGAAAATTTGACCTAATAGTGCATCGTGCTAAGGATCAGGAGAGATACTCCATGCATAAGCCAAATAGATATGGGGAGAGTGGATCTTCCTACCTAAGTCCTCTACCACCTTTAAAAAAGTCATGCATGATGTCATTTATCACTATAGAGAAAGTTGTAGTAATAACACATTCTCTGATCCATTTGATAAAAATGGCTAGGAACTGTAATGCAGAAGGAACATCCTGAAGGAAACCCTAGTGAACTGAGTCAAAGGCATTTTGAAGATCCACTTTCAAAATACATCTCGGTGAAATTCACTTCTTCGTGTAGTTGCGCAATAATTCTTGAGCTAAGTGAATATTATCTGTGATAATGCAGCCTTTGACAAAAGTTGTATGAGTAGGGTGTAGTAGTTGATCTGTAATATCAGTCAACCTACTTGCAAGGAGCTTAGAGATGACCTTATAGAATACTATGCAACAGGAGATGGATCTATAGTCTTGCACTTTGCTTGCATGCGCCATTTTGGGTACTAGAGCAATCAATATATGGTTTCATGATTTGAGTAGTTGACCACTTGAGAAGAATTCTAATATAGCTGTGATGAAATCCTGCTTGACTGTATCTCATGCCTGCTTATAGAATTTAGAATTGTATCCATCTGGTCCAAGTGCCTTGAGGTCTCCTATGTCAAATAGAGCTCTCTTAATTTCCTCTTCAGTTGGAGTTCTGGTTAATTGGGTCCACTGATCAGCCGAGAGTACTTGCCTAAATTGCATACATTCTGCTTGAAATGGAGTATGATCCACCTGTACCCCAAGTTGTGTCTGAAAGTGTCACATGAATTCCCGCACCACTTTCTTGGGTTTGGAGGTAGATCTCCCTCCTTTTATTATTTCTCTTCACTAAGGAGTGAAAGAATGGGATGTTCCTATCAACTTCCTTGAAATAAGTATGTTTGGCACGTTGTTGATAGAAGAGATATTGGTCAGCAACTTTCCTTGCTTCCTGATATTCCTCATCCGCACATCCCTGAGTTAGGATTCTTTGTTGTACTTCCTCTAGATGTATCTGTGCCCTTTTTGCTCGCTCTTGGATGTGCTGATAACTTTGATGATTGAGTTGTCGAAGGGGCCTTTTGAGCAATGAGAGTTTCTGTTTTAGCTTATATTAGGCCGCACCATTTGTAATCCTTGTGCTTGCATAATCCCAATTGTCCTAAACAAGTTGATTGAAATTCGGGTGCGTCATCCACATGTTAGAACTTGAAAGACTTTGTTTGTTGTCTTTTGGTTTTCAAAATGAAGACTATGCATGAGGCATGATACGAAAAACTCTCGAGGGTTTGAATTCTGCAAAACTACTCATATCTTGCTCCAATCATAATTTGTTTACCATGACCCGATCAAGTTTGCTTACTATGTATTTATTTGTCCATGTAAATTAACAACAGTAGAGTGCATGTTTTCTACGCTTGCAATGAGTGTAACATCTTGAAAAACAACAGTAACATATAATATAACATTTATCCCTCCTTGTTTATCAACAGGTGAGAGCGGAGAGTTAAAATCTTTTATGATAAGCCAAGGTAAATCCATGTTTTTAGCAATTTGATATAATCCTTCTCACATGTATTTCCTGTTAGTGATTAAGAGTTATCTATACAATATATGAGGTATTTGTAACTTTGCATTGGATAGTAATGTGAATAAATTGTTCCTTCTAACATGAGAGTTTGGGGATCACATGTGACTTCTGAATGAGTTACCCAACTCCTACTCTCTGTGAACTAACGAGGTGGTGTTGTTTGTAGAGAGCGTTGACAAACATCGCTCAATTACATATTTTTTCAAGCTATCACAACTCACAAACTTAGACTAGCAATCGACTGTTAGCATTTCAATTTACTTGATTTAATTAAATTTTGAATTTTATAATTAAGATGGAATTAAATAAATTAAAATAATCAAGATTTTTTTAAAAAAAATATTCAAATCAACTAAATTGAATTTCTGAATTAAATCGATTCAATTTATTTTAATTTAATCAATTTAAACTAATTAAATCGATTCAGTTTCTTCAAACTATCGCAACTTATAAACTTGTACCAGCAGTCGATTGTTATCATTTTAATTTAATTAAATATTTAATTGAATTCTAAATTTTATAATTGAGATTAATTAAATAAATTAAAATAATGAAGATTTTTTTAAAAAAAATTCAAATCAATTAAATTGAATTTTTAAATTAAATTAATTCATAATTATTTTAATTTAATTAAGATTTTATTTAGTATTATAGAAAATTTTTCTTTCGATGAAAAATAAGTTTAAAAATATTAATTATTTGAATGAATTTTTATTAGTATTTCTCGATTTATTTTGATGGTTAATAAAATCTTTATATGAAATTAAATCCATCATAAATGTTGATTTAATTAATTTTTTTTTTAAAGAGGGCAAAGAGAGGATACGAGATTTTTTTTGTTATGTTTTTTTCATTCATTTTAATACCCTCTATTCTCAACCATAATAAGCTAACAGAATTAAAATAAAATGATAAATTTAATATATATATATATTTTTTAAAAATTTTAATAAATTTAATACCGGTTCAATAAAACCATCCAGACACATCATCACCGCTCCGGTCGCGTTCAGATCAGCTTCGTCTTCCGCAACCTAGGCACAGCTTGCTCCATGGCCATCACGGCGGCGACCGCGATGACCACGGTACCTGCCCCCGCCGCATCCTCTCTCCAATCCCCCCGCTGGAGAATCCCTCCCAGTAACCTCCGCTTCTCCTTCTCCGCTTCTCCCAAGTACTTCCCTCGGTCCATTTCCCCTTTTTATTTCTTCTCGAACATTTGTTAACTTCCGCGTATGTTTCTTTAATCTCTTTGTTCTCCGCCAGGAACAGCAGAAGGATCACGGGCAGATGTACCCCGCCCAAGGCTGTCTATTGGAACGGGTCTTGGGATACAGATCGAGCTGAGAGAAGAGGAATTTGGTCTATTAGGTGCCTACCTTGCCCCTCTCCTTCTTATTTACTTACTAAGCGTTGATAGATGTGAGAAAAATGGTGTCTTTTGGTGCCTGACCTCTATTTGGTTGCGATGTAGGGATGATTTGGCGGTTCCATCGTCGCCTTATTTCCCAGTAATGGCTCGGGGAGAACAGGGTCCACCGCCCATGATGATGGAGCGCTTCCAGAGCGTCATCAGCCAACTCTTTCAGCATGTATGAAACTAGGGTACCTGATTCTGGTCGAATTTACTAAGTCTCTCCCGTTTTTAATTTGACCTATCCTTTGGGTTTCTGTGGTAACGACTCAACGAGGCAAAATTCCTGTTTGTAGAGAATTATTAGGTGTGGTGGACCTGTGGATGATGATATGGCAAATATAATCGTCTCACAACTTCTATACTTGGATGCAGTTGATCCTACCAAGGTATAATCTTATGTTTTCACTAAATGGACGTTGCTGTATTTGATGCCTCCACCAGTGGATATGGAGCAAGGAAAACAGACATTTTTTTCTAATTAATTCCATTCACCCATAGAACTTGTTTCCACCCTGGGCAAATTTTAACTATTGGTATTATGTATTTATAAATCATATATCTTCTTTGTTTAGAGAGGAATGTCTATTGGGAGCTGTATGGCTTCTTGATGTTACTATATAATGCATATTTTACGACAACATTTTTCTATTATATTATGATTGATGAAATTGATCTTAAAGCATCTTAATCATCGAAAGGGTTCTGAATTAGTATTTGATGTGGATCATAGGATATTGTCATGTATGTGAACTCTCCAGGAGGATCAGTTACAGCTGGTAATTTTCCCTCCTCTTTGTTCCTTCCATTGTTATCCTCTAATACATTTTGTCAGAAGTTTTATTCTAAAGATATTTTTTCATGCCATTCTTCCAGGCATGGCCATTTTTGATACAATGAAGCACATAAGACCAGATGTTTCTACTGTTTGTGTTGGTCTGGCAGCCAGGTAAATTGTTTTACTCTAGAAGCTCCTCTTATTTGAGTATGGTTTTAACTTTTTGACTTGTATTTACTCTCTGCATTTGGCTGTTCATTAACTTCGTGGAATTTTTTATAGCTTGTGACTCTCTTTATATTTAATTACCAGCACATCATCTTAGGTTAGGTTGGTTTCAGTATTATGTAGAACTAATATTATTCTGTATAAAAGGTTTTATTGCAATCACTCTTAATCACACTACTCCCATCAAATTATCATCAATTCTGAATTACTTTTGGATGGTAAACTGTGGCAGCTCTGATTTACCAATGTGTCCATGTGCCTTAGATCATGGTGGTGACCAAGTGGAACCATGGTGGAAGTTGTTTCATTTTGATAATTTTATGCATAAATCACTTTTATTGTACCTATTCTTATTTCTTTGTTTATTAACATGTTCCATTCTTAGATATAGTCACTTTGATGGCCACTAAACTAACTTGTTATTATCTGCATTTTTAACGACAGCATGGGTGCTTTCCTCCTGAGCTCTGGAACAAAGGGTAATCCCTAGTCTATGTTGCTTCACAAGCTTGGTAATAAATCTTCCTATTTTATGTTTATTCAAATCAACCTGATCCAGGGAAAAGATATAGCTTACCAAACTCCAGAATTATGATTCATCAACCTATTGGAGGTGCTCAAGGCGTGCAAACTGAAATAGAAATTCAGGTAAAAATAATTTCTGAGAATTTGCTTGACAATAGTGATTCTAGATCTCAAATTTAGAGGAATTTGTTTGCATGGTTTCTTCATGACACCTAAGAGATGCCCTTGTGATACAACACTGAATCTAATAATTTCACAGGAGTCTTAGGACTTAAAACTCAAATTTCATTAATGGAATATTATTCAACTTGAAGGGATTGGGGTTCCTTTTAAAGGCGTATGGTTCAATCTCCGAACCCTACAAACTTGACAAACAAATAACATTTCCTAATATTATTTGACTACCTCAATAATAACTTATAACTATTTTTAAAAATATATATAACAATTGAAAACTTTTAATTTAAACTTTCTAATTTTATACCGCATCATTTTTTTCGTCCAAGGATATAACTTAACTCCAAGCGAATTTTACACCATTTGACTTCATCAAATTGATAATTCTGCGGACGAGACATGACCAATCACAAAGTGAGAATGACATATACTTTATTCTAAAGGATGGATCGGGGAAAAGATGAATTGCACAAGAGTCGAGATAGCGACACGTTCCTCTGTTTGCTTATGCAAAAATACGGAAAGGATAGATTTGAAATGTTTTTGGTCCATGTTTCATCCATCCGAAATTAGACGGAATGAGTTTTCTTCTCTCGAGCAAAATTCTTTGGTGAGCCAACAACAACACGACAATAGGGAAATTCTCTAGCTAGCTCTCGGTGAGCTTGTGGCGAGCTCCTAGCGAGCTTGTGACCACAGACCGGCAACGAGCTTTCAACCATGGACTATGTGCGAGTCGCGCTCGTGGCCTAGCCGTTGGTCCCAACCATGGCTTGAAGAAGTGTCCTTTGATAAAATCAACATGCAAGGAGGAGAGCTTAAAATATGTGAGTTAGCATACCCTCTAATTAATATTTAAATACGTTGACAAATTAAATAAATATGCATTAGAATAAATTCTTCTTCTAATATGGTTAAGTAAATTGAACAAAAAGGCTAATAAAGTCAATTTCCTGATATAAGTGTGTTTATATATGCAAGAGGGTAATTTACTGCATTTTTTTTATAATAATCAATGTGTAATATTTTTTTTTCCTTGCATGGATATATCTTTTATATCAACTCAACAAAAGTCACAATGTGGTGACGAGCATTATATAAGAAAGCTAGCTCTCTATGTAGATGAGCTTTAAAGTCATAACTAACTCACAAATCGTCTTAGATTTTATTTTACGATAGTTCTTTTGTTTATTTTCTCTTTTGGTATCTCAGAATAGTACATAGTTATAATATGTCAGCATATGTCATATCATGATCACTAGCTTGCCGAATGTTCTTCAGAAGGGTGAAGTTATAAAGGGGTTCTTATCAGGTATGTGATTAGGGGACTCTTCAAAAGTCGAGTCATTAGGGAGATCTTCTATGGCCAGGTGAATCCTCTAAGGTTAAGTCATCAAGAAGTTCTAATATCACCTTAGTTAAATGTCAGCACTATCTGTGTCATGGTCTGTGGGCATGTTTGTTTTTTTGAGCTAAATTACCATGAGATATGTTTAGGGTTAAGTTATATGAACTAAGGCAAAGATTCTCTGAATTTAAGTGAACTAACAACTTTGAGTGTTGTCTTTAAAGTTTCTACCACTTTTAGATATTTTACTCTCTTTTTTTTTCAATATGAGTACATGTGTCTTTAGTCTGCAATATTTTTTTGTATAATTGACTCCCTATCACTTTGTAATATGATTTTTTTTTGCTCAAGGGTTTTCTTATGCCTAAAGATTGTATTCAATGTTTATGGCTCTAAATTAAGCTTTCCTTAAAGCAGATGAAATAAGTTATCTTCTTCTAGTTTTATTGGCTAAGTGAGCTCATGAATTGCTAAACTGTCGATGGTGAATGAAAAAACTAGAGAAAGTTATTGGCATTATTTTTAAATTTTGGTTACCAAATAGGTTAAACATAAAAGTAGGTGCAGTACGTACTTGATAGATACAGTATAAACTATAAACACAATGTCGCAGTATGTGGAAAAATGAAGACAAAACTATATTGATATTAGGACTCAGGAAAATAATTTGTTGCTTGTATGTTTCAGATGCTCCTCATATAAGATTAGACAAATAAATTAAGAGAGTTTTTGGAAAAATCTAGATTGAATCTATTTGACCATAGTAAAGGGATTTATACTTGAGAAAATGGATGTAGGAAGAGGATATGGAGAAACATTAAGTTGTAAATGTAGGTTTTTGGTTCAGGAAAAGAAACATAATAGGCGGTACAGTTTTAGATTTTGTAACATCTTATGAATTTATGATTGTTTGTACATTATTGAAATGAACGATACTAATAGTTATAATTTTCCTTACATAAAGGTTGATAAATTTGTGTAAAAAATGTAAATTCTGACATGGTGAAAGCTTTGTTAATCAATGATTGCTAATGGTGCTAGAGATAAGAATTTGGAATTGGAAAAAGAAGGTTTGTTTCTAGTTTTTACTAGATGTAGATGGTGAAATTGCTAGATAACAATGCAAGTGTCGCAACTTGCAATCACACAGTACAGTAATTATAATCACTATGTACTGATCAAACTTTTATTTGATTGTGTTACTCTTGCAGGCAAATGAAATATTTCACCACAAGGCTAATTTAGCCAGCTACCTGGCATATCATACTGGTCAAAGCCTGGACAAGATCAACCAAGATACTGATCGTGACTTCTTCATGAGTGCAGAAGAGGCAAAGGAGTATGGGATGATCGACGGCGTTGTAACAAATCCTCTCAAAGCCTTGCAAACCTTACCAGCCTGAATTTGAGTAGAAGATTAGGTTGATCAGTTTTATGGGAAGCTTCAGGCTCAGACTATAATGTTTTCCATACAAATTACAGACAAATTTCACATGTAGTTTCCTCTTTTTTTTCTTTCCATGAATTTTCTTGTTTAAAGGATTAATCATGAATGTGCAATTAAGTCATCAATATGCATCACTTTTATTTACGTTTATCAACTCTTTACATCGTATTTGACTCAAACCATTGTGTAACTGGATAAATTCTTTGTTATCCTCAAAAAGTGGTTATACTCCACTCTTAATCATGATCAGAATCAAAAGTATATCGAAATATGTTGGACAGCTCTCTCATCTTGATTTAGTTTAACCAAATTTCTCAATTGAGGTCTCTGCGAACTTGAGTAGCTTATAGACTTATATACTTGTAATTTTGCCCATATATATGCCACAAAATAACTAGGATATAGTCTATACATGGTGGCATGGATATAGTCTATACAGCTTAAATATATTGTAGATCTATAGTCGAATGAACTTGTGCTTTCTTTGTATAAGCAATGGTGCGATGATTAAGTCCTTCAATGAATAATCAAGGGGTCTAAGGTTTGAATCTCAATTACGGCGCATTGCAGAAAATTTTTCCTCTAATAAAAAGCAGGCCTTAAAATATTGATTATTTGGATGGACCTCCATTAGTGCTTCTCAATTTACTTTCGTGACCGATGAAAAACTTTCGTGGGATCGATTGAACGTTATCCAACCTGATTAATCATATTTTTTTTTAAGTGTATTGCAATTGAATGAACTCGTGCTGGGACAACCACGACTGAATCAGTGCCAAGCAACATTCACAAAATACAAAAATATTTATAATAAATTATATTTATATGATTAAAAAAAAGTATATTATTATTATTTTTAGTTAATATCATATATTTAATTATTTGAATTAATTAATTCTAAACATGATCCATTCGATCTCATAAAAAATTTTCACTGACTATCAAAATAAATCAAAAAATACTCATAAAAACTCATTATTCTTAAACTCATTTCTCATTAGAGAGAAAAATTTTTCAATACACTATAACTAAAATTCAAACCTTAAATTCCTTAATTATTTATTAAAAAATTTAATCATTATATTTTTATCCCGAGAAAGCCGCCCACGTCCAAAATTAGTTGAGTCCAAAGCCCGACTTTTGGATTATTAAAAAAAAAAAAACAAGGCAGAGAAAGAGGATACAAGCTAATGAATCTAACTCACATTGCTGTATTTAACTTCAAAAATAGCACAAAACTGAAGGAAACAATAATAGAGTTGGAAACCAAGTGTTGACTATCAGCATCAAATCCTTCTTTCTTTCTTCGGAAAGAAAAACAAAAAACTGAAACTTAAGTCTTATGATACAAGCCGACAAAAGTTCAGCCAACATATACAATTAGAATCATAAGCTAAAGCTTGAAAACCAAGCTATATCAGCATCAGAAAGCACCTTCTGGTTGCCATATACGAAGAAGTCGATCATAAAATGAGCAAGTAGAAACCCACAATCCTTGCCTCTGCATGCCTTGGCCACTCATTTCTCCCCTCTGCCAATCTGCTCCATAGGCTAAAGATTCATGCTTGCGATAAGTTTCAACAACTTGAATGTCACCGTCTTCTATCCTAACAATTGCAAAACCATTGTGCATACAAGCTGTCAATACAAGGTTCGACTTGTACGGATGGTGCTTGATTCTCCAAACACCCCCTCCCAAGCAAAGGGACTTCTCACAAACAGGTCTGGATGTTGATCTAACATCCCAAACTCTGAGA
Source organism: Hedychium gardnerianum (assembly GCA_038050645.1). Lineage (NCBI taxonomy): Eukaryota > Viridiplantae > Streptophyta > Magnoliopsida > Zingiberales > Zingiberaceae > Hedychium > Hedychium gardnerianum. Next base: position 5,874,916 of record JBBUKS010000021.1, read on the forward strand.
AATTCATCATAGCTTCCCGTCAGCAGAATGTTGGTATTCTCTGGGTCCTGACTGATGCAACACACACCCATCTTATGCGCCTTGGCGTTCCGAAACACTACATCATTTGTAGGAGCCCGCAAATCCCAGCAGCTAAAACAACAATCATCTGATCCACTGTATAACAAATTTGGCTGCCGAGCATCAAAAGAAGTTGCCCAAACTTCATAATCATGGCCTAGCCATGATTGTGATACCTGGACTTTGTCATCCTTTACAGCAACCATGGATAATGAGCCATCCGAATGGCCTAATGAAATAGATGAAGCTGATGGACGCCAGTCCATGCATAAGCACATGGAAGAACTTATGTTTTCTGAGCAAGCTTCTCTCAGCATATTGGCTAAAATGTAAATGAATTAAACTTATATTGGAAATTGACTTTTCATATATCAAAATACAATATGTATGACAATGGATAGATCTAGTGCCTACAGTGATTCACAGTTATGACTTAATACAAGGTATTATGCCTTATATAGGAGAAGCATATATTGACAAAATTGAAGAAAACAAGGGAGCAGATGAACACCTGATCACTATCAGTTTGCTTGTTGAGCAACAGAATGTTATAATAAGAGTAGAATGTTAAGCAAAATTAGTTTTTTTTTCCTATAAGAGTAGAAAAAAAGGACCTTGATCTTCTTCTTTCAGTTGTGACTCTAACTTATAGAGAACAACGCCGCCATCAGCACCGGCCTGAGCAAGTAAAGGAGGCGCATTGTGTCCGCTCGGACTCCATTTTAAATCGAAGACGCCAATTGTTGGTACGCGACAGAGCAAGCTGAGACCATCGCGCGTTGAAAACAGCGAAGTGCTTCCGGCACGGTGAGGCTGATCTCCTTCTTGTAGTGTGTACGTGCCAGCAGCCAATATATGGTAGAAGGAATCATGAGGGCAGAACTCTACGACATCTGCATTTCCATCTAAATAGCAACTGCCGATATCCATCATAAACCTGTGGGCGAAGGAACGGAGAGAAGCAGGTAGTTAAGAGTGAGGGAGAGACGAATTGCGTTGGTGAGGAAGATGGCGGAAGAGGATCGGGGCGTGCCCGATTGACCTTCGAAGAGGGCCGTCGCGTCGCACGCCGGACAAGGGGCAGGTATGAGGCGAGGTGGCGAAAGTGAGAGAGGTGAGGGAATTGACGGCGAGGTGGTGGAGGCGGGCGATGGCAGGACTGAAAGACGGTGGTGTACTAGGGCTTACGAAATATAAACTAATAAGGAGAAGGAGCCCCCGCAGAGGGATTAGGGAAGATAGAAAAATAAATAAATAAGTAAATTAATTTAATATTTTTTCAATTCAACTCCACAAAAATATTTAATATAAAGTATTTTGGGGAAAAAAAAAAGAAAGAAGACTGCTGGTTTGTTTTAGGGCGCTCTATTTTATTTTTTAATAAAAAGACGTCCGTTTTCACTGTTCAACTGTATAAATTTATACTCTTATCCTCTAATATTATTTTCACTATTATTTCATTTAAATTCTCAATGAATTAAATATATTATAATAACTATAAAATTATAATGGTTACACATAAATGTTAGTTGAGCATGTTAAATTTTTATTATAGTAATTACGAAATGAATGATAGATAAATAAAATTGAATTCATATTATAATAATTATAATAATTATAAAATCATAATTATTATCATGTGAATATTTTTTTATATATTAAATATATATTGTAATAACTATGAAATTATAACTGATATAATATATTAGTTTAAGATTTAGACGAGAGATTTAGATAGAAAATAATAATGATAATAATATTGAAGGGTAGGAGAGTAAATATATACGACTGAATAGCAACAAGGGGTGCCTTTGATTAAAAAAATAAAGTGGAATACCTCTTTAATAATTTGAAAAAAAAAATAAAAAAAAAAATTGACTTTTGCTCAAGGATAAATCAAGAAATATTAATGGAGGCACATCTAGATAGTCAGTATTCTTAAATTCACTTCTCACTAGAGGGAAAAAAATTTATAGTATATTGTAACTGAGATTCGAATTTTAAATTTCTTGATTAATTTAATTTAAAATTTTTAAATTTATCAAAATCATTCCAAGTTGATTAAAATTAATTTTTAAAATTGTTATAACAACAAATGATTTTGATAGTAATTTTTAATTAAATTAGTAAAAATATATTTTAATATAAAAGTATTTTATGTATAATATTTTTGATTAAATTAGGTTATTTCACATTGTATCAATCATAATATAGCTGTTAGAATAAATGTATTTTGGATAATAAATACGATGGAGTATTATTTTTCTTTTAAAAAAAAGAAAAAAGAGCGACTTTTAGTGAAAATGATTTTAAAAAAAAACTCTTCTAATTTTCACTATAAGATGCTATTTATCACATGTAAATTCACTTGCACGTGTTACACATAAATGCAATGGGTGTCATGGATTCGTGTTGCACGTGAAGTTGTGGTTCCCTATATTTTCATAAAAATATTAGTTATAAAAGAAGCTTGAGCTTGAATGTTTTTGATGAGCAAACTAATAGTTTTGCCCTGGAACATTAGGGATATAAATTAGTTATCTAAATAAGATGGACTAATATGTACTATCAGTATGATTTAATGGTTAAATCTCGGTTAATAATTAAATTTTTATTTTTTTTTATATACTAGTCACTATTCAAATAGTAAATTAGCACTCGTGATTTATTTCTTTTATGTTAATCTTGAGACGGACTGACGGAGACGCTGGGATGAACGTTTTATTTTTTACCACTAAAAAATAAAACTATGTACTTGGATTATAATATAACGATTAAATTTTTTAAACGATTAATTAAATATTTAAAATTTTAATTTTAATTGTGATATATTTTTTAAAAAAAATCTCCTAACTATCTAGATTATAAAAAAAAAAAAAAACTTTGCAGCTCTAAGGTACAGGGGCTTCTAGCTATACTGAATTCACTCGGAATGTCAGACTGAATGATCGCGAAAGAAGAAGGCTTTCTAGTTGCTTATTTTCGGGATTTAGAAAGACAGAATATGAACTGGGCTCAAGTGAATGAAAGACTGAATAACATTGGAAAAGTACTAAGAACAAGAGTATGTTCGACCTTTGATTGCAAAGGAGTGACTTGAGGAGGCTCATCTTCTATACATGGCTCATCTCCTAACTAACGGACTTGGAGGATCACTTTTATAATTTTCAGTATCATGTAACTGATGGCTGCTTGTTTGGCCAATTACCTATTCTTGGCCAATTACCTATTCTTCATGATTATCATCTCAAGATAAGTTGATGACTAGTATATGAGGTATATCATTATAAAATCTGAGGATTAAATCTTGACTAGTAACTAAGTTCCTGCTCTTCTTTATGTACTAGTCACTGTTCAAGCTAGTAGCTACCATGATTTATCTCATCCGTATTAATCTTGGGAAAGACTGGCGGGGGCGCTGGAAGCGAGCATTTCACCTTTTGCCACCATGATTATTCTCTCGGGATGGACGATTGGCTAGTGCACGAAGTATTGCTATCATGAGGTATGAAAGTCAAATCCTGACAAGTAGTTAGGTTTTTACCCTTTCTCATACACTGATCACTATTCTCATGCACGGATTGGCAGGGGCGCTGGGGCGAACGTTTCGCCTTTTGCCACCATGATTGGTGGAGGAATTCAATTCCTGGTTAGTGTATATCTTCGGAAAAAAAATTCCTCCCACCTCTAGCCACTTGACGGTCGGCTATAAGTTGACCCCGTGATTTACCTCCCTTCACATAACCTGGGGATGAGCTGTGAGGGACACCTGGGATGAACATAATCACCTTTTGCTACAATAATTGATGGAGAAATTGTCCCCATGGGATGTCCAATTAGTGGGTGACAGATTTATTATAATAGGGAGAGATCAATTCTTGACGGGCGTATGTCCTTGGGAAAAAAACTCTTCCTATCCCCTAGCCACTTGACGGTCGGTTATAAGCTGACCCCGTAATTTATTTTCCTTCATATGACCATGGGATGGACTGTGAGGGGCGTATAGGGTGAGCGTAATCACCTTTTGCTACAATGATTGGTGGAGGAATAATCCCCACAGGAGTGCCCAGTTGGCTAGTGGATAACGGATTTGTTACAATGGGACAGAGATCAATTCCCGACGGACGAATGCCTTTGAGAAAAAAACTCCTCCCACCCGTAGTCACGTGGCAGTCGGCTATAAACTAACCCCGTGATATATCTCCCTTTACGTAACCTTGGGATGAACTGTGAAGGGCGCCGGGGTGAGCATAATCACCTTTTTGCTACAATGATTGGTGGAGGAATAAGTCCCCACGGGATGTCCAGTTGGCTAGTAGATGATAGATTTACTACAATGAGGCAGAAATCATTTCCTGGTGGGCGCATGCCCTCGGGGGAAAAATTTCTCTCATCCCTTAGCCACTTGGCAGTTGGCTATAAGTCGACCCCATGATTTACTCCCTTCATAAAATCTTGGGATAGACTGTTAAGGGCGCCTGAGGTGAGTATAATCACCTTTTGCTATAATGATTGGTGGAGGAATATGTAGGAACGGGTTGACCGGCTAGAGGATGAATTGCCTTGCAAATAAAGGACTATTTCTCTTGCTTCTTACTTAAGAAAGGACACACTAGTTAATTAAAAAAAAATAAACACATAAAAAAATAAGAGGCGCGAGAGTTTACTTGGTTACAACCGGAGTGGTTGTTAATCCAAGGTAGTTGAAAGCTCCACTAATGAACTCCTTCAGGCGGAGTAGCCTCTTACAGACGTTGAAAGCACAACACTTAAATAGCAGAAATAGAAAATGAAAATCAGAGTGTGATGCTTTAAAAAAGAGATCACAATCTCTATTTATAGCAAATTGGTCGAGGTGATCATTTTACTGACGTAGTAGTCACGGGGCCGCCTTTATTGATTGGGAGCGTCTCCAATGAATCAAATCTGATCTACTGGTGATTTGGCAGCGCTGGGGGCGCCTCCAAGCGTTGAGGGCGCCTCAGTTGAATTGACTCAGCTTTCAGATCTCATCTGCTGCAACGAGTCTTCAACAGACAGTTGAGGCGCCTCCAAGCAACCGGGGGTACCTCTGTTCTTCAGGCGGGTGAGGCGCCTCCGTGAGTCTAGGACGCCTCCATCAAACTAGCGGGTAAGGTGCCTCAGAGACTCCAGGGCGCCTCCAACGTCTGGGCGCTTGAGGCGTCTCCATTGCACCAAGGCGCTTCACGTGCCTCTTCTTTCGAGGCACCTCCAAGACATAGAGGCGCCTCGGGTCTTCTCCGATCGCCTTGGGTGATTGTCCAGCC
>JBBUKS010000021.1:5888909-5899423 GCA_038050645.1 Hedychium gardnerianum
GACTCTTTTGTTTGCACTCCTTGGTGTTTAAAAAATTGGAGATCCTGGTCCAATTCTCATCGATGATGTATGGTGACTTTTTTGCCCTAGTCTTTGCATGATTAAGTATATGTCGGATGTGATCCCTACATTTTTTCTTAAAAATTCTTTTTATTTCGACCTCTTCACTCGGTTCCCAATTGAATACTCGATGAAATGAAAAAAATAATTTATTATGTATTCACTTTAATTTCATATATAACCTAAAAGGGTTATACCTTAAATTCATTCCACCAGAGCTTTTTGGTGGGTGTTGGAGTGCTTGTATATGTCATGAAAGCTCCTCTTCAATAGTTATTCATGATTTTATTAATATCGTGAATAACCCATATAGAATTTGCAAATATAACATAAAGTTAAAAATAAATAATGTTAAATAATTAAGATAGTTGAAAAATTAAAATATTAACATAGTACTTACGATTCTCCTAGCGGGACTATAAACTCTCGAATGTTTGTGATCTCAATGGCTGAGTTTCTGGCGAAAGGAACATGCTCCTGTACTGACGACTGTACTGACGACAATGAATGGGAAGGTGCTGGTGAAGGTACATGGGAAGATCCTGCACCTGAATGAGGGGCATAGGTCTAGTGCCAGGTGATGAAGAGACTGTCTACGCCCACCACATTGCGACTGTCAACCAAAATTGTTAGAGTAAAGTAATTAAAACGTGATGCATAATAAAGAATATGTAAAAACTTACCATATTTGCGAACAAATTAGAGAGTGCATGAAGTAAAATTATAAATGTCACCTCTAATTTTTTTTGATGAAAAGGTAAATAAGATATCATCAAAAACATACAAAAACCAATAATACCACTGGTCCCCGCTCGTCACGTCCGAGCATCTGCCAAATCAGATGAGGTACTCATGTGGTATCGTTAGATGGGTTGGTGTATGAGCAGACACACCAACCTACATCACTATCGAACATATTCACTCACATGACACAATCACAGAACATGATCCTAGCACACACCAAATACCATCGATATACCCGTCATCATCCCTGTAATCCTGCCAGCTCGCAGCTAAGCCGCCGATCCTGCACAACATCTCGACAGCCCTCCAGCGTGGTCCTATTTGGCATCGACCACCAACGATCCCCAAATGTGAGATGAGCTTAATCGAGCATCCAATGTCCATCCAACTCCGGACCATCCCACCAATCAGTGATTCCGTGGAACTCCAGTAGCCCATCCATGCTCCGGCCTTTCATGCACCTCCACCTTTAACCCTTACAATTGTCGGCAGCCATCCATTAAGGCCTCTTTAGATATGGTGATCAGATCCATGATGGTTAGCCTCTCAGAACATTCCCTTCTCTTGCTCCCAGCTCCCAACCATTGTCCCCACCTCCCCTTCTTCCTCTGGTTTGCTTCCTGCCAGCTAGCCACCCAGCTGCCATTTCCAGCCATTGCCGTCCCCAACAGCTGCCCCATGCTCCATTTGTGGCCTCCATGGTCTATCCTACCAGCAGGGAAACATCTTCCTCATGATATGCCTAGCCAAGGAGCTTCTTCCACCATTCAGAACTTCACATCCGCTGGCAGCTAGAGTGTAGTAGGATTTTGCCGGAGTTGAAGAGGGGTTTTGATTGGTCTTGACCGGAGTTGAAGAGGGGTTTCACCATAGATGTCACCTTTAATGATCTATAGGGAAAAAATACAGTCATCAATATATATAATATATAAATTTAAGAATGAGACAGTATATAAACAACTAATTGAGCTATGAGTTTTGTAAATTAATAGATTAAAATTAAATTTATTCATAAATAAAACATTATCACATATAAAAATAGAATATCATATTTTCGTGTGAATGTTTGATAACAAAATTTACCCATCATCATAAATCAAAGTCCTCGTTGTCATTTTCATCCTCATCATCATAATCATCATAATCATCATTATCATCATCGTCATCATCATCGTCATCGTCATCATCATCATCATTCTTATGAATTTCAGTTGCATCCACGTTTATCACTACTCCGCTGGGATCTCGTAACGTTAAAATAATATATTCCTCGATCTGAAATGTATTCACAACTTCCTCTTGTTGATATACAATGTCTTCCTAATGTTCCTCAATTTTTTTTCGTGCATTCATTTTATAAACAACCCACCAATCAATCTTATCACGTTCCAAACTAGGATATGAAGCATAAAATACTTGAATCGCTTATTGTGCCAACACAAATGGTTCATATCTTTTATATAATCTCTTATGATTTATTTTAACTAAATTATACTGTGGATGCACCTTCATCCCTCTAATAGGGTCAAATCAGTGACACATAAATAAGATAACTCACATTTTTAGGCCAGAGTATTCTATCTCTATAATTTTATCTAGCAAACCATAAAAATCATTGCTTACATCTCCATCATTGAATGACTGAACACAAACCCCACTATTTATTATAGTCTTCTTCATTTCATATTCTTAAGTATGAAAATTATATCCATTTATGAAATATGCTGACCAAGTGCGTACCAATGCTTTTGGACCCCATGATAGATGGAATAGTAATTCTTGCTCAAGGTAAGCTTGATTATCATGAACCTAAAGTCAAATAAATATGTTTGAAAGTCTGCATATGTTTAAACCAAATTTAGATTGTCTACTTACATATGATTTGAACCATGGTGTAAATTCTTCTTCGCAGAAGCGATTAAACTCTTGTGTTGACATTTCAGAATATAAGTTTTAGAAAATCCTAAACTTAAAAAAAATTATAACACAAATAATTTACGGCATATGAAATAAAAAAAATTAGAAAATATATACTAACTCGTAATATGACGATATTTTTGGATAATTTAGTAAAATATATGTGTGGGCTGCTCACTATTCTAGACCAGTTAAGTATCTCTGCTTACATGATCCACTTAGTCGACCAAGGTAGTTAAAAATTGAAAACGAGTTCAAATTGGGATCAATAGGACCCTCATCATTTTTTCGGTCTCCATCTTTTGCTTTGAATGTGAGACTCAAAATAATATGATACAAAAGTTGTTACTTCCTCCATAATCTATGCATTAACAATAGAGGCTTCCACACGTGCCTTATTTTTCATTTTTTTTTCTTCAAAGATATAGGAATTTGATTGTAATATAACAAATTGTATTAGATATTAATATATAATATAATTAGTCTATTTTTATGCATTCATAACGAAGTATAGAAAATAAAAATGTTACCTTTGAAATGAATACATCCATCGAAAATGGATAATACCTCCAACTTTGGCCTCATATGACAAGTGAACCAAAAAATATTTCATGGAATCAGAAAATGAGGGTGGAAAGATCCTTTCTAAATTTCACATAATGATTGTAATGTCTCTCTCTAACGTCTCAATGTGTGAATGTCTCAAAACTATTGAGCAAATATCATGAAGAAAAATGCTTAACTCCGTAATGCCACCCATACAAAATTTGATAAGAGTTTCTTAAAAGCAATAAGAATGAGCCTTTCCATGAATAAATGATAGTCATGACTTTTCAAACCAATCAATTTGCATTTTTTCAAATTGACATATCTCCCAAGATTAGAGACATAACCATATAAAAATTTCAATGCTTTCAACCATTCACAAACAACACGTCTCTGATCCTTATTCAATGTATAAACTATCTTTGGCTCTGATCCCCTACTACTTTCATCGACATCAAGAGTGAGTCTTTTACAAAGCATTCACATATTTTTTCTTGCATTTGGATTGTCTTTTATTTTTCCGACGATATCCATCATTGTATTTATTAGATTATCAAAAATATTCTTATCAATATGCATTACATCAAGATTATGATGAATCAATTGAGTCTTCCTATACGGTAAATCCCAAAATATACTTCGTTTAGTCCATTTATGTGTACTTCCATCTTCATATGTTGTACCATGTGGCTTTTCAATAACAAATGGAAAGTTAAGCACTCTATACCAAATCTATTTATCTATTAATCTCAATGGTGGAGGTGTTCTTTCAATTCTATTCTTAATGAATTCATCTTTATTCCTTCTGAAATTATGATTTGGTGGTAAAAATTATCTATGACAATTAAAATAACTTGGCTTCTTTCCATATTTCAATCTAATTAACTTTGATCTCTCCATACATATTGTACATTCTAAGATCTCAGCGGTACTTCAAACTGATAGCATACCATAAGCCGGAAAGTCATTTATGGTCCAAAGAAGAACAACCTTCATTACAAACATCTGATTAGTATGAACGTCGTATGTAGGAAAACCTTCATCCTATAGTTATTTTAGCTCTGCAATCAATGGTTGCATATAAACATCTATTAACTTTTTTGGATTTTGCAGGCTAGGCATAACCAATGTTGAAAACATATACGATGTTTTCATGCACATCCCAGGTGAAAGATTATACAGAATTAAGATAATTGGCCAACAAGAATAATTTCTTCTTAATTTACCAATTAGAGCAAATCCATCAGCACATAGACCTAACCTAATATTTTGAGTATTCTTCATAAATTTCGGATATGTTCTATCAAAATTTTTTCATGCCTCTGCATCTGATGGATGACACATTAGCTCCTCTTCTGTTTGATGATTTGCATGCCAAGTCATGTGTTTAGTAGTGACCTTTGATGCATAAAACTTTTGTAACCTAGGAGTTAAAGACAAATAAAATAAGTGACTATATGATTTACGTCTCTGTTGACTCTTTCCAATGCTCTTGTACCTAGCTTGATTATAAAATTTACAAACATTAGCTTCTTCATCATCTCTCCATTATAATATACAACCATCTCTACAAATATCAATTCTTTCCACTGGAAGACCTAATTCTTTCACAAGTTTTTTGATACTATAAAAATCATTGGGTAGTAAGTGATTACATGACAATACCTCTCCAATAACTTGAATAAAATCATTAAAATAATCTTGTGACACATATGCTCTGCCTTGACATTCAATAGTCTTGCGGTGAGAGATAATTTAGTGTGATTGTCACAATCAGCCCACAATGGTTCATCTGCAGCACTCAACACTTCCTAAAATTGGAGATATGCTTCATCAACACCTAGTACTTCTACCTCCTCCAATGATGATGCATAAGTAGTAAACATTTATTCAACTATTGGAGGACAACTAGAACTTGCACCAATCGGTTCGGAAATAAAATTCTAACCCACTGCATCAATTACCATCCTCTAATATGAATTTAATTGATTATAATAACTCTGATTCTTAGTAATTAAAACTTGTATGTTTCGTCCATAATCCTCATCAGATATGAACGGTTCACCATGACATGTCTAATTATAGTAATTCGGGGTAAAACCAAATCTACAAAGATGTTCTCCAATTTTATCAGACTATAAAAATTTATCATTGTGACACTTTCTGTACGGACACCTTATCTTATCCCTATCCATATACTCAGCATTACTACAAGCAAAATCCAAAAATTGTTCCAACCCAACTTTAAACTCATTAGTTAAATCCCGACATTTAGATAAGTTCTTTTTATACATCCAACTCTTTCCTTTATGCATTTTTTTTTGTTTTAAATTTATTAACATATTATTCAAAACATCTACAAATATAAACTAGTACCTCTTCAAATAATAATAATTAATTGCTGTTAAATTAAGCAAATATAAGACTCTTAAGCATGAAAACATTGGATCTACTATAATTAATCAACAATAACATAATTAATTATTGTTAAATTTATATAACAATAAGTAATATTATAGTAACGAACGTAGATATATCTAAAACAAGTGAACAAAAATGAGTATCTCCATATATACTAAGCTCACGCTAAAATGAGACTTGCACAAACAACATTACAAAAAATAATCAAATCTAAGGGTAACAATCAAATATAACTATTTGCAATCCAATTGAAATGTGTAACAAACATCACTAACATGACGAAAACTATACTAAGCATGAAACAATTTTATTTAATTCAAACAACATAAAATTGGATATAAATTAACTAAAAATTAATTTTCAATAAATAAATAAATATATGATGAATATATTATTTTATTTATATGTATATATGTGCATATATTATAAAAATCTTAATGTCTCAAAGAATCTAAAGGCAGAAACAAAGCAATGTATTCTATTCTTGGACTATCAAGGTTTAAGGAAGTCAAGGAACTAATGAAGTGCCTAAATATATGTCTTCATAGAGAAAGATCAATGTAATCCTCATAGAAGCGAGTAGGTATCAAAATAATCAAGATCTATCTTTTGCTTATAGCCTTTGCCTAGAAGTGAAGCCTTATACTTATCAATTAATCCATTAGCCTTGTATTTCTTTTTTAAAAAAATTCATTTAGGTCTTTTAGTTTCAATTATGCATTATGGATTATATTCTGCTATTTATAGTCTCTTTCTAGAATGAAACTTCTAAACTTAACAATGCCTCTTTGACTGTTTTAACGGATTGAACACTCCTACTAGAAAGAAAATAAGATTTGAATACTCCTACTATTTATATCGGTTCAATTTTAGTAGTAAACACAGATCAATTTGATTCGTCCAAAAAAACTTATTTAGTTAGATTTGAAAGAAAATAAGATAAGTCATTCATGTCCTCAAAATTGAATTTTAATATACCTATGCATTTGAAATGATGACAGGAAGCTAGAAACAAGTAATCACAACAGATATTTAAAACATAATTAGATTTCACGGCTGCAATTGCTTGTCTTACATTGCTCAAACCTGTAAACACTACACTAGAAATTAATAGACCCAATAGCAGATCCAAAACCATCAATTTGCAACATACAACTCTTGACAAATTCATATACTATTAGCAAGTAACTTCCAGATAAGGAACACCATGAATAGCAAGTAAGAAACAATTTCGTAACAACAGGGAAAGAATATGGTAGCAAGACATCTCTCTTGCCCCACCAACACTAGTTTAAGAATCCCTAAGCAATGACATAGTAGCAAGCATGCAAAAAAGAGTTAAGAAGATGGTCAGTATGGATATGGTCGCTTCTATAAGGATAAATGAGCTGGTCGCAGCTCATCGGCTTGCCTCAGCAGCTGCCCAACTCAACGGGCGGCTAGCTCAACAGCTAGACAACCAAGACCAGTGACTAGCCTTGAGGGTGCGCCGGCCAGCTACACCTCACGGCCATGATGACCGGTCGCCGAACCTCACCACGACCAGATCCGGCCGGTGAGGAAAGGGGATCGAGGCAGCTTACCGCCGCACCTTTTCAAGTTGGTTTTCGTTGCCATCACCGTCAAAGTTAAAGGATCAGGGGGATTTGGGGTTCCAGGGATAAGGGGATCGCGGTTTCGGGGGTCAAGTTAGGGTTTTTTTGGTTACAAAATATTATTTGTCGTCAAATTCTTCGCCAAATTAGTGACGAATTATTGATTCGTCGCCAAATTTGTGAATATTGGGTTTAGGGTGCTCTATTCGACTGACGATATCAGTTGACTGATGTTGTATCAGTCGACTAAAATGATTAGTCGAGCACAACATGTGAGTTTCACTCGCTTTTGTACTCTTTAAATCAACATCAGTCGATTGATGTACATATCCAATCGACTGATGCCATCAGTCGAGCACAACACGATAGTCCCACTCGCTTTTGGATCTTTCAAATTGACATCAGTCGATTGATATAAATCACCAGTCGACTGATCCCATCAGTTAAACAGATCACACGAGTCTGACTCACTTCTATGCTCCTTCAAATTGATATAAGTTGATTGATGTACACCACCAATCAACTGATACTCGATTCAAATGTGTTGATAGAGTATCAGTCGATTGATTAACATATCAATTGATTGATGCTCTTTTCTCAGCTTATCAAATCCATCTTCCTCATCCACCAATTTGGTGACGAATCCGGGATTCGTCGCCTATTTGGCGACAAATACCAGATTCGTCGCCAAATGGCGCCAAATTTGAGCTCCTTTTGTGCAGCGAAGATTTTTCAATTTGGCAACGAATCCTAGATTCATCACTAAATTTGACGATAAAAATGAAATTCGTAGTCAATTTGGCAACGAAACTAGAATTTATTGCCAAATTAGCAATGAATTCTTAATTCATCTCCAAATTGGCGATGAATCTAGGATTCGTCGCCAAATTGGTGATGAATAATTTGGCAACGAATCTAGGATTCGTCGCCAAATGGTGATGAATACTTTTTTTGTCGCAAAATTCGTTGCTAATTTTCAATGAATATTTTTCATCACTAAATTTCATCGCTAATTTTTTTTTTGTAGTGTTAGTGACTTAGTATGAACTCAAATACATATTGGATTAACCCATTAATCCAACAAGTTTTATGATCCGAAACAAATTTCAGACTAGAACTTAGACCCACTTTATTTTAGTCATACTAAAATAAAATAAACTCCAAAATTGATGCACTCTTTGTGTGTAACCTAATAGGTTCTCGTAACGTTGGTAGTGACTTTAACATCCCATTTTAAAGACACAAGCCATGAGTGACATCTAACAAGGCATCATGGCTACCCAAGTGACGAGAATATCGTAGATTTGACAAAAGTTGTCTATGACTATTTTATTATATAACTTAGTCCTTTTGTCCATGATATCTAGATTGATTAACGAGGTATAGACTATGTCATCTTTTCGTCAATCTATGTGTTTCTTAATCTCTAAGTAGATTTACTTAACCAAATAAGCTTAATATCTCATATTGACTTATTTGAGAATGACCAAACATTTCAGTAGTCCTACTTAATCAAGGGCCCATAGATATCAATTCTATTATATAGAAGGGACAAATTCCATCTACATCACTCACATCCCTCTACATAATTCATTGCATACTCAGTGAACAACTTTATAATCAACCTTGTTATAGGTGACGTTTGTCGATACTAAAGTAGACACTCCTTATTTAGGGAATAATAGTGACTTCAGGTCAAATAACTATTTATACTAATAGTCACTATGAGAATGTTTATGAGACTCATATTACAATCCATGAAACATTCTCATGGCGGGTCATTCAATATATATTTTTTAATATATACTTTTGTGTTAACTTGATATCTGATATCCACGACTTGTGAGATTAAGTCATCAGTTATCCTACATGCTAGACTTAATGCATTAATATTTCCCTTGTATATTAATACTTGACTAGGAATAATTGAGAGTAGTATTCTATATATCTATAGTCTCTCATAATCAATTCAAATAATTGATATGCTATAGAACATAACCTACCACTCTAGAACATATATTTATTCATACTTACACAGATATAAAGTAAATATAATAAACGCAAAATGTAGCCTTTATTAAAATATGATACTAAAGTCGCATAACAATAATCTCATGATCACTAAAAATCTCCCACTAGCATTAGAGCCAATCACTTAAGTATCTAATACTCAGTGACCTAGTATGACCATCATGCTTCTTTTGTACTAAAACCTTGGTTAGTAGGACCGCAATGTTATCATTTGTCGATACTCTACATATTTTTACATCTCCTCTATCAATAATCTCTCGAATGAGATGGAACCGTCAAAGTATGTGTTTGGATCGCTGATTAAACTTGGGTTCCTTAGCCTGTGTAATAGCCCCATTATTATCACAATAGAGGTCTATTGGGTCAGTTATGTTAGGAACCACACCAAGTTCTGTGATGATTTTTTTTTATCCAAACAGTCTCTTTTGTTGCATTAGAAGCATCAATATACTCAGTCTCTGTAGTAGATTCAACAACTATATCTTGCTTTGAACTCTTTCAGCTCATAGTACCACCATTTAAACAAAACATATATCCTGACTGCGATCTTGAATTATCCTTGTTAGTTTGGAAGCTGCATCGTTGTAACCCTTTACAACGAACTCCTTGTCACCTCCATATATCAAGAAATAATCTTTAGTTCTTCTCAAGTACTTAAGAATATTCTTGACCGCTGTCGAGTGACTTTCACTTGGATTTGACTAGTATCTGCTTGTCATGCTTAATGCATATGAGACATCAAGACAAGTACATAACATGACATACATGATAGATCCAATAGCAGATGCATAAGAAATCTTATCCATGCGATCACTCTCCTCTTTAGTAGAGGGGCATCGAGCCTTCGAAAGACTCGCACCATGTGACATTGACAAGAATCATCTCTTAGAATTCTGCATAGCAAAATGATTAAACACTTTATCAATATATGTACTCTGACTCAGGCCAAGAAATCTCTTAGATCTATCTCTATAGATCTTAATGCCTAAGATATAGGCAGCTTCACCTAAGTCTTTCATTGAGAAATAATTTCTAAGCCAAGTCTTTACAGACTAAAGGATAGGGATATCATTTCCAATGATAAGTATATCATTTACATATAAAATAAGAAAGATGACTGTGTTCCCACTAATTCTTTTATAGACACAAGGTTCATCTTCATTCTTAATGAAACCAAACTTTTTGATCGCATCATCGAAT